>WUQG02391665.1:0-16178 GCA_011317285.2 Androctonus mauritanicus | reverse complement strand
GTATCTATTTATTGATCTTTTCAATTCCATCATGGATATTTGAATTAAGTTTGTCTATTGTCAGCAGCATCATAAGATGAATTGAATGAGTAAGGCCTGAGGTGCAATGAATACAAGAGTGCAAAACAAAGCTTTCAATTTGTTGAAAGTTTTTTAGGGTGAAAAATGCATTTATTTCAGTTTTGGGGCATACAAAATGTATTTGTCCTGGGTGCAGAAATACATAGTTAGTGTTACTTGTCAGCATGATAACTTATATAAATATCTGATTTAAATAAAATTCATATATGTTATAAATCAGTAGAGAATCAAGCTTCTTGAAAATGATTGATATAGACTCAATACTATTGATATAATAAGAAAAGATGTTCACATATTTTGAAGAAATATTTTTTATACATATGTGCATTTCATTCAAATTGGATAATAAATTATTTGAATCCATTAGAGGGTCAGATATGCTAAAAATGAATGAAATTGATTTGTTATTACTGATGTAATAATGATCCAAATTTGATAGTTTTTAATTTTCCAAGATATAAAATCAAATAATGGAGAGAGTCATATTATTCATTTCATAGATCCTAATTAACTTTTTTCAATATGAAATATTTTATTTACTATAAGGGACTCCATATCTGCAATCTTTAGGCACCAACTTTATTGAGGCCTCTATATATTCTGAATTTCCAGTTTGCAGGATAAGGAATCTTCAATATCAGCAACTTACATATTTTGTTTTTTTGTATCAAAACCTTCAGGTGGAAACATGTAAATATCTTCATTTAAATATCCATATTAAAATGCTATTTTTACATCAAACATCATTATCTGATATTTTTTATTTACTGACAAGGCAAAAATCATTCTCAAAGTACTGCTGTTAATAACAGGACTAAATGTCTCTTTATAGTCTATTCCTTGTTTTTGTTCACAATCTCTTGCTACAAGTCTGGCCTTGTAAATACTGTCATCCATTTTTCGAAAAATCCATTTGCTTGTAAGTATTCTTTTATTTTTATCAATTTCATCTTTATCCATTAATTTCTATGTGTTGTTTTTAATTAGGGATTTCTTTTCCTCTTCTATAGCTTTCTGCCATTCACATTTATCTCATCCTGTTACTGCTTCATTGTATGTCAACGTGACTTAGTCCTCAAATTTTGCTGATGTTTTTATAGCTCTTCCGATATTAATTTCTTTTTTCATAATCATTATTCAATTCTGTCATATACAGATCACCCAAGTTTGCTTGATCCATTTGTTCTGTAAGATCTTCAATTTCTTCTTCACTTAATTCTTTTTCAGCTTTTCGAAAATAATCTTTCTTAACTTCTTCATTGATGTCTTTTGTTTCAGAATTGTTTACGCAAATAACATCTCTTGAATATCTCAATTTTAAGTCTAGGCGGTGATTCTATCTTAATTTAGTCAATGTTTATCTTATTCTTGAATTATCACTTCAATCTAGGATGTTTCTATTCTCACCATATTTAATAGTGTGTTTGTGCTCGCCAAAGTTTTAATAAAACATTCTTCTTTTAAAATAATTTTTATTTCTTTTTGATGAGTAGTTTTTCATGAATGCATGAAAAACTACTCATCAAAAAGAAATAAAAATTACTACTCATCATGTTGGGAGGTTTTTGCTGATGAGGATATAAGAGATATCGAAATGCATTTATGAAAAACTACTCATCAAAAAGAAATAAAAATTATTTTAAAAGAATAATGTTTTATTAAGACTTTGGCAAGCACAAATACACTATTAAATATGGTGAGAATAGAAACATCCTAGATTGAAGTAATAATTCAAGAATAGGATAAACATTGATTAAATCTCTTGAATATATTATTATTTTCTTTTTATCATCCCAAAGTCTATATCCATTTGTGATATAACCTACCATAATATATTTATTACTTCTATCATCTAATTTTTTTAGATAGCGAAGTTCTTTAGCAAAAGCTTTACTTCTAAAAAGTTTTAAATTTTTGAGATTTGATCCCACATCATGGCAAACTTCAGCATCGTCATGGCAACACGTCATGATGTTTGTAAGCGATTGTTCTAATTTTTTTGAATATTTATGTGTTCCGTTATAAGAACATTTGTAACTTAGCCTGAAGAGGATGCCATTGGAGTTGAAAACATTAGCAATAAAAATGTTTGGAGTTTACAACTGCTGTAGTGTGCTGTTAGTAGATAAATTTATTTTTGGATAGTAATTTCTCATATTAACCAAAAATATTTTTGCATAAGCACTTGTAAATGAAAAACATTTTTGCTATAATTGATTCTTTATATTAAATTCATCACTCAAAAAGATTTGTAATTTGGGATAATATTATTTCAACAAAGATTGAATTGATTATGTGCTGTATTGGATAAGCAGTGAAAGCTGTATATTTGATTTAGCACTATATATTATAGTATTTTAGCACCTAATGGTAAAAAATATATGCATTTCTTTTTAATAATGTAATTATACTTTATAACATGCTGAACAAGAATGACCATTGAATTAAGAGACAAGAAATTTGCTTTTTCTTTAACTTAATAATGTTTTTATTAGAGTGCTTTTGGCTATTTTTCCCAACATGAATAATATATAAAATTTTGTATGTTATTGATGATTGGAAAATATCCAAAGTACTCTAATAAAAATTAATAGACTCAAGAAAAAAAAAAGTTTTTGTCTTTTATTTCTATTTATTTGAATTAGGACTATTTTTAGCATATTTTCCAAAGAAAAGGAGGCTTATAAGATTACCATCATATCTGTCTATTGTCTATTTGTCAATTTGTCCCTCACTAATATTTTTTGAACCAAATAATAGATTTTCATGAAATTTGGTAACATAATGGTAGTATCAAACTATCTTTAATGATGAAAATTTTGATGTTCTATCATTAAAGGACACCTCCATGCCATATTGCTTAATCTTGTATTGCCTTTTTTAATCCTTATTAAACAATCCTATTACAGATTGTTTAATAAGGAATCCTGTTTTAATCTGGCATTTGATTTTTATTAAAATTTTATTTTATATTTTTGTCAATAGATGATACTAAGTATTAGCAGTGCAGGAATAATAGATGGCTTATCTACATTGCTTAACACTGCTTACATCTATTATCAAAAATCTATATATATATACAGAATATATATATATATATATATATATATAAAATGCAACGTGAAATCATGATGGCACATCATCATCATGACATAACAACGGATTACATCACAAAACAACATTGATATATGATGTCATTTCAAATCAACAATGAATAGCATCATACCATCAGGATAATGACATCAATGTGATATTTATGCTAGCTTGTTTTATATCTATGTTGGACAATATTAAAATTGGTCATCAAATGTCAATGAATTCCAAATGCTAAATAAATGGGAAATAAAGGATACAATCATAAAGTAGGCAAATACTATTAATATTTGCATAATTAAATAATAATAAATAATATATCTTGCTTACAGTGCTTGTTTTATTTCTGATGAGATTGTAAGCAGAAGAATATAGGTGTTAGGAGATTATAGTAAAAAAATCAATTTATATTTTAATTATATATATATATATATATTTTTTTTTTACAGAAGAAAACAATTATAAATTGAAATTTATATCAGAAATTTATTCAACCTTTTTTATGAGATCAAAATGGCCTAATGGTATTGAATTAAAACATGCATTATTAACACATTGTGGGAAAAAAGGGCATGGAATTATATTAAAAGGGTAAGTTATTAAAATTTTAAATTTTATAATTGCAGTATTTGGAAAAGAAATATATTCTTATTGAATAATTTTAAATTTCATAATATAATAATAATAAAAGCCTTTGATTCCATTATAAATATAAGCAATATTATACAAATCTAATGAATAGTTGCATATCAAAGCTGTATATTTTGATCTCTTAGATTATTAATACTTTTTAAAAGAATTCTATACATTTATATCATTCTGACTATGCCAGTGGCCATATTTTATGTTAACAGGTATATTTTATATGTTAGTTCATATATATATATATATACACACATAAAAAAGAAAACATATATTGTCATTATTTTTATGCATTTGTATTTTTATTTTCTTTCCTATTTACTTTGTTTGGTGCAATGAATGAGTTATCTTATAAAAAAGAAAGGTTATTCAACTTCAACCCAGACTAGGGAGGCCCAGGGTACATTTTTTTTATAGCATCTTTTCTATTCTCTCTTGAGGAAACGAGGAGATGGAGATAACTTATCCCTTTTACTGGAGGCCAGGTCAAAAACTCTGTCCCATAGGATGTGGAGAGAAAGAAAAAGTCAATTTCCCTTTTCAATCCTCACAATATCCACTCTGACTGGTTGAACCTCCAAATAGGTTGGGAGCCTGTAAAAGGGATGTTATTGAGAGGAGCATCAGGGAGGAACCAGTGACTGTTAAGCTGCATAAAAGGAACCTCAGTAAAGTCCACTTTGATTAGTGAATAACTACCAAATAAAAATCGAAAACAAACAGTAGAAGTGCACTCATCTCAAGAATAAGAAAGGAATAGACTTGGAGAGCATCCTTTCAAGAAGAAAAAATCTCCTCCACTGATTAACATGAAAAGGAACAAAACTCTTCCAGTGAGATCTCCAAATTCAAAAAATGAGTGAGATTGAATATTTGAATGGGGCAAATATATAAACCATTTTAAATACAAATCGCTAATCCTCCAATCTGGATAATATAATTGAAAATCAATATTTATAGTTGTATACTTTTAGTCTTAAATTATTAGCAAATAATTTATTACTAAAAGTTTTTGTTTTTACTCTAATCGAAACCAACTAAGGGATAACATTAAACCAAATATTTCTAGCCAAATTAACCTCTAGTGTAATAATTCTGAATTGAACTGTAATTATAATGATTAGTTTTCAAATCAAAACTACAGTCCACCATCTGTTTAAATTTAAAAATTAATTATTAATTCAACTAAGATGCCACCATCTAATATTTAAATTAGACCAGAATTTATTAATTTCCCTGAAATAAAATTTTGCTACCACACCAGAATTAAACTAGATTTTTGGGATAGTGTCCCAAAGATACCAGTTTGATTCTTACCAGTTAGGCTATGGCAGCATCTGGCAGAATCATATTTCAGAAAGCTTATTTGGAAACTTATCAGACAAGGTCAATACCAGATAGCCTTGCTGGGAGCACTAGTATCGGATTGTTTGTTGATCTCATTGATTTAAATGATTGCTTGTTTACAAACATATGCATTCTAGGAGCTTATGTATTAAATTTTTGTATAATTTTTCTGATTGTAAATCAATTTACTATTATTTTATTGTTATTTTTATAATTTTTTTTAAATTCAAATATTCTTATAATAAAAAAACTGGCATAAGATACAAATAAGATGAAAATATTACGATATAATTTTGTTGTATATAAAAAAAAATTCTGTTAATTATGCAAAATAATTTCTGAAATGAAGAATAAAGTTTACCTGATGTAAAGTTTCAGTTGGAAGTTGAGATGCAAGGAAAAGTTCAGAAGCCTTTGTACCAGATATTTTCCCTTGATTTTCTATGTCACAACAAGAAAACAATTCACCAAAATATCGTTGCTCTGCTTCTGTTAATTTTAATCCTACAGCATCCATTTTTCCTGCATTAAATTTAAAAAGTAAATAATTTTTAAATTCAATACTGGAAAATTCAGATTATTATATACCATCATATATAGTATATCGGTAATTAAGTATATATATGTACATGCATACAAACAATCACATAAAGAATATATATATCTATAAAATTATATCTATTGCAAATAGCATTTAAGTATCTATTTTATGAAATTTTACATATATCATAAAAACAAAAATTATTTGTAAATGTGTTTATGTGAAGTGCTTCTAATAGATATATCCAAGCGAACTTAGTAAACTGCCATCAGTTAATGGGAAGAGATAAATGCACACAAAAATTAATGAAGAAACATCTTTATTATAGATTCTGGTATAGATTTTTCCAAACATCTTAAAGAAAAATGCATTTTTCATTATAAACTCTTGTCAGTTTCTTGTGAACAAGATTGTTTGAATTTTAGGATAATAATAATTAAATGAGTTATTGAATAATGTCTTGATTTTTTGGCCCTTTTTTCATTCTCAGGATTCTGGATTAGAAAAAATGAATTTCCTGGGAATTCATGGGACTCAGGATTTTTTTTTATTTACTTACAGTCATATTTGTTTACATTAAAAAACATACATCATATTTTTATTTAACTTTTATTTTTGATAGTACATTAATAAAAAGAACAAAGATTGTGTATATTAACATACTTTTTTATTTATATTAAAAAATTGGAAAACATTCCAATTCAACAAAATATTTAATACCTAAGAAATAATATGGTGAACAATAAAAATGAATTTTAAGAAATTTATTTCAATTCAATTTTAACTGATTTTTTTAACAAAATAATAAAGTAGAAACCAAGTTTTGAATATTAAGAAGAAGAAACCATCAAGTTTTGAATATTAAATAGTTAATTGTGAGATTTTATTAAAAAAACTATTAATGAAACTTTATAGAGATACAGTTTGAAGCTTGTAGCGACATGGTTTGAGGCTAAAAGCTAGTGATAGATGTTTGACTTGTAGATGTATTTATGTCCAAATCTTGTCAAAAATTTAATATTTCAGTACGAAATTTTGAGAATACATTTAAAAGAACCATTCTGAAAATTTATAGAAAATTTATTCAAAAGAATTATATGGGAATAGATTTTGAATACTTCAATTTTATTGATTACAGCGTATTTCAAATTTTGTATTATTTTGGAATATTTTGTAAAATTTTAACTTTTTTAATGAATCTTTTTGACTTCTCCTATAATTTTATTAAAGCCAATTTGATCAAACTATACTGAAGATTCTTCATTGAAGCTGTTTTCTTTGAACCTTCAATATGTTTAGGCGTATTAAACACTGGTTATTACAGTACAATAGTAAAAAGTATTGAAGGTTCTATATTCTAATGTAATTTTTCCATGCCATTAGATGAAAAAATTATAATGTGAAAATTTTATAATTATTTAATGTCATTAGCACATAAGAAATGCAATAAGGGGAAGTTTTAGGGTTAATGTCAATACAAATTATATGGTTACTCAATTATTCTAATTTTCAATTTGAATCCAGTTTCTGTCTACTACTATTTTTAGTTGTTCAAAATGAAAATACAGGGTTGTTTAAAAAAATCTGGAAAAACTGCTATCTAAATAAAAACAGCAAAAATGCAGGAAAAAATATATTTATAAGAAAACTAGATAAAAAGTTAAATACGTTGTAAATAATTGAAATCACTCAACGTAGCTGCCATTTGCTTCTACGACTTTTTCAAATCAGGACCTAATCCCCTGCAAGCATGCTTCACCTCTTCTCTGTCTAAATTCATCATCACTTATTGGATAGAAACCTTCAGAGAATCCTTTGTGTTAAAATGAGTCTTATTTACCTTTGTTTCAACCATGCCCCCACACGTAATAGTTGAAAGTTGCAAAGTCTGGGCTGGACAGAAGCTACAGATCAAGTGATCAGTGGTAGGGCAGGTTACTGAAAAGCCAAGTCCGGGTCTTCCTTGCCTTGTGAGCTGGAGCAGAATCTTACTGGAACATGCAGTCCCTCCCAGTGACCATCTTGTCCATCCAGGGCTTCACAACTGTCTCCAGCACAGTGATGCAACTTTCTGCAGTCACTCTCAGGTCCTCCTCAAAGAAATATGGCATCATGACATCATCATCACTGCTTATGACTCCCAGGACCACGACAGGGGCGGGAAATTTTGCATGCATGGCAGAGGGCATATCAGAAGCATTCTGGCATATCCATCAGTCTTTCTGGTGATTCACTTTCCTGTCCTGGATGAAATTCTTTTCATCTGAGAAGAACCTCAGGAAACTGGTGCTTTCATGCTTAATGTCATTAAGCAGAGCCTGGGCCTTCATTTTCTGATCGATCTTGTTCTTTTCAGTCAACAGTTGTCGGTTCCTGAGGAAAAAGAAGTGTACCTCAAATCCTTCTGCAGTGCCAGATTGACTGTTGACCTTGTCACGACCATTTCTTTGCCAGGTCAGCGATGCTCCACCATAGATTCTGATTGATCTTCTCCTTCAATTCTGAAACAAATTGGTCACTCCTCTTGCAATCAGATTGCTTTCTGTGTTTAGCTTGGTCAGGAGTTAAGTTCCTCCATGCTAGATTCCCTGAATCTCTTGACTATATCATAAACTTGAGTCTTCTTGTAGCCAAACCATACAATGATTTCCTTTGGCATTTTTCCCACACGAAGCAATTCAATAATGGCTGCCTTCTGATCACATTCACAGCTTGTTGAAGTAGAAGCTGCCATTTTGTCAATTATTAATTACTTCCATGTTGATTGAAATTATAACCAAATTATAGCCCATGCAGAATTTGCCGAAAATTTTGCCTAAAAAATTCTGGATTTACCCGAATGGCCCTGTACTACCAAATTACAAAAAAATAACATATATTTACATCTAATAAAATACTGATATGGAAAAAATATGTAGAATTCTCAGAATTTGGGATTTATAAATGTTGCAGATTTCTCAAAAGCTAGACATTAGTATTGATTATTACACAAAATTAATTTTAGTGAAAAATTGAATTTGACATATCTAGAAAATGGTCTGTACTTTATATAAACAAGAATTTATATTTAAACTAAAACATAAAAGATTTTTGTGAGGAAGTTTTAGTAAAGTTATATATTTACACTACCTATAACACAGTATATATATTTTATAGGTTGATTTTTTTTAACCCCGCAGTGATAATTGTTTACCCGACAGTGTCTTCTATTAATCCATGTTTTTATTAAAAACTTTTCGCTATTTTTTAATTTAAATCTTCTGACTGAATTAAAGTTTTTATATCTGACAAATCTCTACTCTATAATGCAAAAAATCATTTTTCTATAGTATTTTGCTGTTTTTTAATAAATTATTATATAATTCAATACTTTCTTATCAAAATTACATAAACAAGCAAAAATATTGAATTTCAGAGAGCCTTAAATCTTTTCCCAGCATCAGCATAAATGCAGTTCCTATTTCATTTGTAAACAGAGGGTTGTGTTTACAAGCTGCTGATTTCCAAGGTCATTTGGAAGTGGTGCATCAGTGAGAGTGGCTTGTGAACAAGAGCAATAAAATATGACCTCTAGAAGTATACTTCAATTTCGATGGTATTAAATCGCATATTATTCAAAGTCAACCTCATGTTCTAATTTTATCATGTTCTCTGATATATTTATATGCATATTTGTAACAATTTCCAACCAAAATGAAATTTTTTGTTTTACGAATTTTTTTTAATCTGATGTATATAATATGTAAATTATGAAGATACAGATTCAAAAGTTCATTTTCTCGTTATAGTTAATGATAACAAAGTAATTTGTTTTTTTTTTCTTAAAGAGAAAGGTTGAATATATATTAAATACCATATATTGTGATACAGGGATCAGAATTTATGTAAGAGTATATCTTTTCCATTTAGAACTAAACAAAATTTTATAAAAGTATTATTGTATAATTAAACATTAAACAATTTCTATTAGAGATTTTATGAAATCTTTAATAAATTTATTATTATAATTAAAAGAAAGATACAGCTGCATGCAGGAATATGTTAAATCATTTAAAATTTAATAGAGAGCTTAAATAAAAATCTAGAATCAGATAAATAATATATTAAATTATATAAAAATAAAGAAATTATATTTATTCAGAAAAACTTTTACCTAATCAAAAATTTAATAGTTTGTTTACTCATCATAATGCGATGGCCATACTGCAAAAAATGCTGACTTATTTTTAAAAAGTTATTATGATAATTTACTATAATTTACATCAAGATAGATTTCTTGTAGGATTGTCTGTCCAGAATATTTTTTTTTTTATCAGCTGATTTTAATGCTTCACAAAAGCATTTGTGAAAGACCTAGCAATTTAGGAAAATTCAAATCTTTTGAAAAAAACCAAAACTCTGATTTCAGAATTTGGCGAAGTGCGGACTCTCAGCCCAAGAAACCGCTGCTGGATTGAAAATGATTAAAATACCATGTTGAGACAAACCTTCATTAGACATTTAATGAATATTAGCAAAAAGATTGTAACAGAAGACAATTTTGATGAGAAGTATTGCTTGTTTATAAATCATTAGTAAACCACACAGGGGATTAATCACTGATATCCAAATGTATAATCCAAACAAGCACTAACTCCCCCTGGTGAATAAATTAAAAAAAAAAATTTATTTACCAGGGGGAGTTAGTGCTTGTTTGGATTATACGATTGCTTGTTTATTGTAGTCAGAATTTTAAGTGATATTGAATATGACTTAAAAAAAAACAAACAGAGGCTGAGAACAGATGTTGGTGTTTTAAGTAATGGTCTAGCGATCATTAGTATGGGGTTCTATAAATCAGTGATTTTTATAATCATGTTTTGATTCATTAAATATATATTGTGTTAATATTTAAAAATGTTTTCTTATCTTCTAGCATAAATTATTGATTTCTGAATACGATGTTAACATTTTGTTGTGGTCAATTTCATGAATATAAAGATTAACATGATTGTAAATGGGTGACTTAAGTTTCTTTTTTGCACACAATAGCTAAGTTTTCATTAATGCAATCCACTATTCCAATATACAGGCAAAGCCATACAGAAATTTCTGTATGGTTTTGCCTATATATTGGAATAGTGGTTGCACATGCAATAAATGGAATTACAATGCCTGATTTTTCTAACAGATTGGATTCACTAGTATTATGTTCATGAGTTAGAATATTAAGTTTGTCTTTTAAACTTGGGCCTATTTGCGATTCTGATTGGTTTAAGGAATGTTTTAATGGTTCAAAATTTCCTTGAGCATATGAGAAAGAATACTAATAAGGTCAGAATTATTGTTCTTTACATTATATCTTGCTGTATAATAACTATTTTCTATTTATTAATTTTAACAGATAGTTGTTTAACATGTTTTTTTTAAAGTTTTTATTTCTGAATGTTGTTAATTTTTGGTATTGTGTATGTTAATATTTTTCTCAATTCTATGATAAAATAATTCTATTTTATATAAAGGTTGGACAGTATGAATTATAATTTAAATCTTTTTCACATTGTAGTTTCTCAAATTTTACTAAATTTGATTATACATGGTGACACACAGGAGTGGAAGATTTTGAAAATGCCAAAATGCACAGTAATACTATATTTATTGTTACATAATTCTGGACAGAAAAAGGTACATGTATATGCATTAAAAAAAAAACTCATTTTTTAAAAATAACATCCTTTAAATGCTATAATTCATCATACTGCTATAAACCCATATTCATTACAGTCCACATAAAGCACTAACAGCAGTAAGGTACTTTACTGCTGTTAGTGCTTTATGTGGACTGTAATCCTTTAAATGGCGTCCCTCTGAGGTAACATTCCTGCATTCGGGAATGGATGTTTCAGCAATTGTTTGTTAATTGTCAATATCACTATCTTTCAATGCATGGATTATCTGGAGTTTATATGGGTGCAGTTTTGAATCTTCATACAATATTCTATCCAAACTCCAACATGCTATTCAAGCAGTAAATGCTACGACTGAGCAAAGTCCATAACATTCTGCACAATGATGTGCCATGTCGTTAGGATTATTACATCAGAGTTTTGGCAAATATTGCATGAAGATTTAAAACTGCACCCACAAGCTTTAGGTAATCTATGCATTGAAGGAGAGTGATGTTGACAATCGATGAATGTTTGCTGAAACATTTATTCCTGAATGCAAGAATCTAATCTCAGAAAGAGATGTCATTTAGAAAATATTATTTTTAAAACATGAGTTATGTTTGCCTTTTTGTAAATGGCATACATGTAGCTTTTTCATTACAAAATTATGTAACAATAAATATATTATTGAGCATTATGGCATTTTCAAAATTTTTCATTCCTGCACGCCACCCTGTATTTTGATTTTTGCAGTTTTATATCTAAAAAAGGAATACAGTTATTTGATTCTAATTCTAATTTAATTTTTTCATCTAAATTGTTAACTAGTTATAGAATTTCTTTGCTTTCAATGATGTTTTTGTCAAAAATGATTAATGTACTTTATTATCTATATATCTAACATAAAAATTAATATCTTCAGTATTTGCAATATTTTCATTGATCATCTATATTAGGTCCAAAATGCCAACCTTTTGTAGTTTGCTCAATTATTTGATCAGACTATTTTAGGTGTATGTTAACTCACAGTTCAATTCCATATAATACAAAATGAATATAATTTAATAATTAGAGGCAGGCAGAAATGTGTATACATGTAAATTTGTAACAGCAATTTATAATAGAATCATCACTTAGCATTATAGGAGTTTAAAATAGTAATAATGAAAGTAAACATGCTTCAGATCAACTGATATAAAAAATGCCTTAAGAAGATCAGATTGAAACCAATCAAAAATTTAGCAGAGAAATTTATTAAATTAGCAAAAAAGTACTCTACATATTATGGGTAAAATTCATGACAAAAACTGTTATGACTGTACTAAAAAAATGGGCATATGTATTATCCTAATTTATAATATGACTGTAAATAAAGCAGACTGAGTATACAGAAGCAAAGTATAGGAATCTAATATATAACCTAATATAATAGACTTAAGTATGAGTGTGATATGAACAAAAATCTATCCACAGTATTAATTGAAAGATTTCATGAATTTAATATACAGAATAAATGGGAGTGAAGCTAGTCTTAAAGACCTGAAATATTTCAAAGATGGTTTGTTAGAAGAATTGTTGACTATTATAAAAAGATTGAAGCATAATGTGATTATTAATGATCAATCAAGTGTATTGATAAATGTCTTTAAAGTAAGGATATATTGCATTGATAGGAATAACTGAAATTTTTAAAGCTTAAACAAATTATTTTAGTTTTTTAGATATTTATGTATTTGATAGGCTGTGATTTAATGAAAATCTATATGAATGTTTTTAACTTTATTGTGGAATTTATACATTATTAGTATAAGAAGTGAGACTATAAATTTAAATTTTGCTTGATTCTTTTTATATTCCATATTTTATATGTTGTGAATTGAGAAAAGTTGAATTCCCAACTGAAAATGTTTCTTTAATAAAAAATGTTATTACATTTCTGAAATTTATTGCTTGAAGTTTGTGTTTGAGTTAATTTATTAGCAGAGTTAACAATAAATATGTAACAACATATTTATTGTTAACTCAGCAAATTATTAACATTCAAAATATTTATTGTTAACTCTGAAAATTATTAACTCTACAAAATATTACCATTCTTTATTTTGTCCTCTCTAGTTATAGCCAAATTTTCTTCTAACCATCTTCACTACTTCCTCTTCAAGTTAGTACATTTTCAATTAATTTTTGCATACTTATATCTCTCCTACATGAATCACATTTAAATCTCTCTCTTACATTCTCCTCTAATGACTCCATTAGAGCATTTCAATATATGGTACTAAATTGTTGGTTTTTATATTCCTTTGAAATGCAAATGAGGCCCTTTTTGAAAAATCTTTTTAACAAAGCTGAAAATTTGTATATCTAACACTGAGTGCATCCTGTAATTTAAAACAAGAGTTCTTCCTAATATCTAACTTGTTAAGAATCCATTTTAATTTCCTAATGTGTTCCTGCCTAAGTCATATGCTAAAATAGTCATTTGTAGTTTTATTAGTTGTATGGCTTCACTCTTCTCTAGTTTTAATAACTATCAAATTTCACACTACCTATACTATATAAAACTCAAAGACATACAGTTCCAAGGCAGGAATTAACAAGTTTTATTTACAGTTCAATATACTGTATTATTGAACTGTAAATAAAACTCGTGTATTATTAATATAGTTTTCACTATGTTACTTTTTCAGCAATTTGTAATATCTTACTATATCTCTTATGTTTTTGTTAAATTTAGTTGATTTATCTATTTTAAACATTTACCTTTTGTTACTATGGTAATATTTTTGAAGTCAAATTGTAGAATTCGGGCGTTCTTTAGAACATTAATATGCATGTTTTTCCTTACTTGTTTTGTTTCAGCAGCTGATGAGGATTATTTTGTAATCGAAAGTGCTACTACAGTATATTGAACTGTAAATAAAACTTGTTAATTCCTGCCTTGGAGCTGTATGTCTTTATTTGAGTTTTCTCTAGTTTTTCTTCTTTGCTTAATTTTATTGTCCAGTGCTTCTTTCTTACACTTCAAATGGAAAATCTCTACATATTTGGCAATTTATTATCAGAAGAGAAGATTCTACTGTTTCAGAGCAAAACTGTGTGTGACTTAATTGGTAGTTTTAAACAAAAAGTGACATTGATTTAATTAATATTATACGCCTTAAAGAATAGCCAAGTCTCTAATGCATTACATACTGCTTTTCAAATGAATCTTATATTTCCATATTATTTATCTGACTCAACCATTTCATTTTCAAATTACTAACTGCTTAAGAACTCAAAATTTAAAGAGTCAAAATCTAAGCACTTTCACAGGCAGATGATTTGACAGATTCTCATTTTTTGCATGTCTTCCAAGTGCACCCATAATTTTCAATCCAGCATTTGCTTTTCTCACTATCAATAAACTTCATTTGTACATAATCTACAATACAATCTTGCAAATCATCTCAGTATCTGTGTTGCCCTCCCTCTCAAACATACTTCCAAAGAATACAAACTCATTCATCTGCTTAAGGATCATCTCAGTATTCAGTTCAATTTCACATCTTGTGTTTGAGAGGGATAGAGAATGTACAAGTACTTTTGTCTTCTCTGCATTTATTCCATCTGTTTCCTCTGACATGTTTCATTGAAATGTGCAGCAAGTATCCTCAAATCTTGTTCATTTTTGGAGAGAACAGTGTCATTACCATACAATAGATAGCACACTCACTCACCACTCACCTTCACATTCAATTCACTCACACATACATCCATGTGTGAGGGAAACATTAAACAGCTACAGAGACATCACACATCCTATTCTCACCCCCTCTCTTTAATTGTAAACCACTCTGACATGCTTTCATTTATTCCCACACTTGCACAACTGCTGGCATATATCACTCTTATTACTCCAAGCAGCTGTTCATTCACACCATATTCTCTCAGAACTTTTTGCAGATTACTTCTATTCACTCTGTTATGTCTTCAAGATCTACAAAAGCACAGAATACTAACACCTTCATATGGAAATACTTCTCCATAATCATAAACATTGAGAAAATCTGATTTTCATACATCCTCTTCGATACCTGAAACCACATTGCACAACCCATACTCTCTCATCAATCATATTCTTCTCTTTCTCAAAAGTAATCTTACCAAATACTGTCCCAACCACACTCATGGAAGAATAAGATTTATAGGATATAACTCTTGAATTCACCTTTCTCACCCTTCACTTAGATTTGGAAAATCACAGATTTAATCCAATCACTTGAAATCACATCTTCATCCAAAAGTTTACACAGAGGCAACATCCATTTCACAACAGACTTTCCTTCATATTTTAACATCTTAGCCATGAGCTCATTCATGCCAGGATTCTTGCCTCACTTCAATCTACCAATCGCATTCATAACTGTCTCTTCACTGATTTGATTGGCATGGTCACATTCATTCATTCATTGCATTCATCCTGTTTTCTTCAGTTTCACTCTCATCCCTTTCTCCAATGGGCATATAAATCCCATGGAAATACTCTATCAACCACTATCAATTTATTGCACAGTAGTCTATCATCTTCTTTCACATCAGAACTTGTTCTCTCCTCAAATTTTCCTATACTTCTAGAACATTCTTTTGTTCCCTTCAAAATTATTCGGCAGCTTCTCAGCTTTCTTTCTCTCACCATTCTCACCTTATTATTCTTTCACTATCTTACATTTCTTATACTCATCTGACATCGTGCTTCCATTTAACATTCCCAAATAGTGGTTTTTCTTCTTCTCAATCACAGCATATACTATCTCATTATTTCATCATGCATCACCTTGCTTCCT
>WUQG02391554.1:0-17812 GCA_011317285.2 Androctonus mauritanicus | reverse complement strand
TATGGTTGAAAATTCGCAATTTCCGACATTCTCCTCTCCATCTACAAAATCCTCTAGAGAGAGATTTTCCTGCGATCTCAAAAGTCTGAGTAATGAAGGGTTGCTATAGCAACCTGTTGATTAATCCCCTCCAAAGGTCTACGGTGGGTGCGGTAATAATTATTGCATAATGAAGATTCCTCTTCTATTCCTATGGATTGTTACTTATATTCCCTTCGGTGGATCGTGTTACGTAGTGCATAATCAGGTAATTCAAAGCTGTATCTTTCCTATTGCACGAATCTCTATCCCTACGGAGTTTAGGTTTCATCAGATCCCCACTTTCCATCGTTTAAGTAGGTTTTAATTGCTGTTCCACTCCGGAAAGATCCTCTGGGGGTATATCGTTGTCATGGTGAGCTTCTTCCATCTCTTCCTTTCCCTCTCATCTGTTCTTTTTTAGACTTGTGCGCCTACGTGCCATTATTTTTGCTTTATATATTATTTTATTGTCTTATAATGATTTATCTAGTATATGGCCTTTCTATGAAATTGTTACCATGGTAGAAAATAAAATACTTTCAACATCGTACGAGACATAAAGCAATTATTGAGCAATCTTGTATTAGTCGCGAGGCGGAAAATACATTCTTTTTTTTTTTTTTTGTTTTTCATACTCCTGAACACACGGAGACCAAAACATAACAATAATTTTAACTCATTTTATCATAATTCATCTAGCTTAAAATATTTTAATCGAATGATTAGGTACTACGCTTTAGGAAATCTAAGAAAATTTAACGATTTTTATATAGGTGTGCAGCATTTTTAGTTCTATCTATAATTGCGAAAAAAACATCTATACGAATTTATGTTTATAATCAAGAATTGAATGAACGTTTACTGTAGATAAGTATATTTTTCAACCGTATTTTTCGTTATAATTTAAAGTGTTTTAGGACAAATCATTTAATAACCACAACAACAGAAATTTTTAGAGATAAAACTTAATACTAATAAACCAAAGAGAACATTTTAAATAACCCTTATAGGTATTTTTATGAATTTTATGAGTTAATTTTATTAAAATTTCCAAGTTTACTTGCTCAGTCTCTCCCTCTCTCTCTTTCTCTATTGTGCCAATCGTTTTTATTTTTTCAATAGAGGTACTTGTTAAGGCTGACCAATGGTCTACCATAACGATACCGCAACTTGGATTTACTACATCATATTTCTCTTACATCCAGCTTATAACTATGACTGATATGAGAGACAAGAGTTATTCATCATGCTGGTGTACATCTCTGATTGAATGCGACATTTGTACCTTCGACACTTATTATTACACAGTCTATGATAGAGCAGAAAATCGTAAATTGTTGCTAACTCGATATCCCGTTTTTGTAGGGAGGAGGAGGAGGAGGAAAAAAAATTTTTTTAGATTTCTACAAACCAGCTTCTGTTTATGTTGTAGCTGCAGATGACAACAATATTCATATTTGATAACCGTTCTAATGCAAATTTAAAGAAGTTATTTTAGCCAGTTATAATGTATAAATTATTGATTAGTTCTTTCAAGATTAAATATGATTATTTATTATTAAAGTAGTGTAAACACTTGTGTTAGGTAGCCCGAAGCAGTTATTAAAAATAATTCTCTTGTTCACAATTACAATTATTAAAAAATAATCATTTTTGATCACAGCATGGTCTGCAATGAAATAATAATGAATTTTATTATCCATTTTTTATCAAAAAAAAAAAAAAGGATGCAACTATATAACGTTGAATTTTTGCTCTAAGCCATCGGTTTAGTGTAGTAGTACTGGCGTATAAAGGGATTTATAATAGTTAAGTAAGTGAAATAATACTCTAAAATAAGTTTTATGAATGCTCCCGGTTATAAAGTCCAACATTGAATTTTTTAACAATAGATTTTTATGGAAAAGAGTTATTTGTTGAAACTAAACAAAGGCTTTTACCGAAAACAGTTCTGTGAATAAAAATAGAGGCTACAGAATGTATATTGCTAGAATTGATTTAGTAAAGGAATCGATTCTTTATGAGAAGAATCGATTCCTTAATTAAAATTTAACTTAAAACTACTTCCACCTCTATTCGTAATTTTTATTCTCTGTATTTGCTCATAGATCTGTTATAAAACAAATTATATAGTTGTAATTGTAAAAAAAAATTACTGGAATCGATTCTTTATGAGATGAATCGATTCCGATAATATTTTATACAATTGTAAACAATACTGTGTATTTCTGGAACTAAAACAGTTGAAATTAATTCTAGAAATACACATATTTTAGCCTTTACTTTTACTCATAATGCTACTATAAAACATAATGTATTATCGGAATCGATTCTTCTTATAAAGAATCGATTCCTTAACTAAATCATCGATGGCTATTTATTCGTGCATCTATTATAAAACTAAGTATATAGTTATAATTGCAAAAACAATTACCGGAATCGATTCTTTATAAGAAGAATCGATTCCGGTAATTGTTTATAGTAGTACTACGAGTAAAAATCGAAACTAAAACATGTGTATTTCTGGAATTAATTTTAATTGTTTTAGTTGCAGAAATACATTGTTTTGTTTATAATTATAAAAATTATTATTGGAATCGATTCGTCTCAAAAAGAATCGATTCCAATAAGTGTTTTTACGATTGTATGTGATATATTTTGTTTCATAACACATCTATGAGTATGTAGAAAGAAAAAAAAATTATGTATAGGTGGTGAAAGTAG
This sequence comes from Androctonus mauritanicus, assembly GCA_011317285.2. NCBI lineage: Eukaryota > Metazoa > Arthropoda > Arachnida > Scorpiones > Buthidae > Androctonus > Androctonus mauritanicus. The sequence continues at coordinate 15,067 of WUQG02391554.1, read as the reverse complement.
TTTTAAGTTGTTTTAATTGTAGAATCGATTCATCTCATAAAGAATAGATTTCAGTAATACATACTGTTTTATAGTAGCTGTATGAGTAAGAACAGAGACTATAAAATATGTTTGGCTGAAACTAATTTTAATTGTTTTAGTTCCAGAAATATACAGTTTTGTTTATAAACAACTGTAAAAAATATTATTGGAATCGATTCGTCTCATAAAGAATCTATTCCAGTTAATTGTTTTTTACAAATATAGCTGTATTCTCTGCTTTATAACAGATCTATGAGTAAATACAGAAAATAAAAATTATGTATAGCGGTAGTAAGTTTTAATTATGGATTCGATTCATCTTATAAACAATCGATTCCAATAATACATATTGTTTTACAGTAGCTATAAGAGTAGGAATAGAGACTATAAAATATGTATTGCTAGATTTAATGTTAAGTTGTTCCAGTCACAGAATCGATTCTTTTTTTGAGAAGAATCGATTCCAGCAACAGTTTCAGCAATGCTATTATGTTTTGTAAAAATTCTCTTATGTAAAACTTTATTAAATGATTTCATTACTTAGATTTTTATGATGGAAATACATATTTTTCCGATTTTTTTCCCATTAAACAAAAAAAAAAAAAAAATAACACGACTGAACTGGAACTGACAATAGAGTTAGAATTATTTTTATGAAATTGGAGATTTGATTAATAAAATTTCATTTTATATATGCAAAAATTAAATGAGAGATTGAATTATATCACAAACTTGATTAATTAATAAACTTTCATTAAAAAAAAAAAAAAAATGCGTTCATTATCTAAAGTGCAGTTTGAATGTTTTTTTTTCTTCCCCTTCCAGTTTTATATAATTCGTTCAAAGTTAGACTATATCGGTTTACATTATTTAAAAAAATATTATTTAAAGATGCTATTCGTTATAAAGAGAATTCTTTTTTGTTAAAATGCTATTAAGCAAGTTTAAAATCAATTTAAAATAATTTTAATGGTATTAAATGTACGAAAACAAAAGATCTACTCTCCCTATGGTATCGTTCGCTTACATGATGCAGGGACTGAATAACAGTTCAATAAAATATGATCAACAGCCAGTTTCAGAAAAAAAATAATAATAATAATAATTTGAAATTCTGTTTTTTTTTTCCAAAAAAATATTTTGAGATTATTAAAATTAATTTGAAACATGAAGAATTAAAATTTTCTAAGATCATATATATATATATATATTGTCAACATAGATAGTCATATCCGTAAAGGAAGAAAGAGGAGGTATCTCGAAAGAAGTACAAAAGTAAATTTTTCATTTCCCCTCGGAATGATATTTTCTACTCGATAGAGATAAGATGAATGCAAAAGATGGGCGAAAACAAACACACACATTCTGATAAAAATGAATCGACGCTTTAATAAAATATCATCTACCCTTTTTATTAATATTGTACGTCTCGTAATTAAAAGGAGAAAAAAATTAAAAGTACATAAAAACTGTAGTGTTTTTGCACGTTAAATTGATGAGAAAAAAAAATAATAGTTTTTTTTTCCCTTCTCCTCCGTGAATGTTTTTTGGAATATTTCAACTTTATTTATTATTCAGATAAAACTAATACAAGGAAATTATATGTATTCTAGACGTTCTAGTTTACTTTAGAATATTTTTTTTATTTTTTTTTCCTTTTCTGATTGAGTTATTTTTTTGGTGAACATTAAAAAATCAAAGCCCAAATTCGGACGGTCATAACCCCTAAAATTGAATGCATGAGGCGTTAAAAACGCGTGAAATGTGAGCCGCGCGATTCTAGCGATGCGATTATTCGTCAGCTATGAAACGAATTTCTTGTCGCGTCGCAAATGTCGCGCGACCTTACAATGCTCGCTATTATTTTATCTATTTCGGAATATTTTCATATTTAATTTTAATATTTTTCGATATTACTACAGTTAAGTAAATTCGTGCCTGTATAGAAGACATTATGTTTTGTGAATTTTCCAATTTTATAGAAAATATAACGAAGAATTTACCTGTTTTCTCGTAATTTCCTATTTCATCGCTACTTCTACACAATGGTTTCTTTGGTTGCTTTCTGTACTAATTTATCATCTTTTGTCCCAAAACCGTAATAATTTTGTAAATAATAATGTTTTTTTCCATATTATTCTTACAATTTTTAATACTATTGTATATAAAATTAATAAAAACGTCATTGAAAACAGTTTTATGCTTCATAAACGAGTAAATTGGTTTCTATACTACAAAAATATTTCAAAAATTGAATTTGTTTTTTTGAAGTTGGTTGGTTACGCGTTACGGATGACGGTGTAGACGTACCACAACATTAATAAGATAGAATTAATAACTTTGCGCACTTGTGCAGAGATGCGGAGGAAGTATGAAGTTGTGTAAAGCACCACTTCGCGCTGTGATGGATGTTTGGATCACATATATATATATAGATATTTTTTTTCAAACGAGATACTATAGCAACGTATAGTTAAATTGTACAGATTCCAATACTGCAATAAAGTTTATACATAACTCAATATCCTACAGCGATTCCTGTATAGGTTTCTCTCATCATTCCCAATGGTCCATCATTCGTTCCCTTTCAGGAAAATCGTATTAGTTAGCCAATGATTAATAATACCAAATCTCTTTCTGCAACAAAGCTTTGGCGGCATTCTATTGGTCTCCCTGACAACTGCGTCCAGAACACGCGCTTCGATAATCCGCTTTACTCAGACGTCGAGATGCTAAAGGAAAAATACCTTTTCCCCCCATTCCAGTCTCCTAATACATGCGCAATTTCGAAATGCCTTTTACCATTAAAGTTAATTACAAACGCACTCTAAGCCATCTCCAACAGTAGTTGGTTAAGCTATCTTGACACATTGCTCCTCTTGCTTGTCGCTTTGTTATCCAGTGCAAATGTTACTGGAGGTATTAGCAATGGAGGCGAGTTGAAAGTGGAGCAAACCTACAAAAGAATCAAATGTTTGCCAGGCAATGGAAACTAAGATGTTACCCATTTGACAAGAAGGGATTTAAATGAGGGTGCGAGGTGACAAATCGTAGTAAATGTCAGATTAATGTCCGAATAACCATGTTTATATTATGAGAAATCGATGTTTATGCCATTTCTACAAAATTATAGTTTCTTCGTACGTTTTGTCGGATGGTTTGTTGCCTTCTAAAATTATAGAAGTTTCTTCACGTTTTTATGTGGTAAACTATTTTTTTTTTTATGTAAGAATTGTTTGTGTTCACTGTGCCATGCTTAATTTTAAGGATTTATCACGCATCACTTTACTCGTGTACCTGAAAAAAATGCTCTTTGAGGTAAAGTGTACGAGTGTTTACATCTACTTTCATTACCTTTTTATACTCGTTTAGGTCAGTTTTATAACCGCTGAATCAAAATATCTTTTAAGGTTTTTCATATTTTACTTGTAGATTATAGAAATTATTCTATTTGGTCTAGACAGCTTTGAATAATTCTTCTTTTTTTTTATCCTCTTCAAATTAAAATTACTTTCAGAAATTTGCTACAACAATTTTTTCTTATCAATTGCTTTCATAAATTTTTATTTTGTTTCTACTCAGTTGTTAGAAATGTTTCCATAACGGTTAAATTATGAATTTCTTTCAGAGGTTTAGAAATTTGCATTGAATTGATCCTGAAGATATTTTTATGTTTTTATATCTTTTAGAGTTTATATAATCGTTTCGAGTTTTTTTATTATTTTATTCGATACATTATCAACTAGTTTCATAGATTTATATAATGGTATTTTTCTACTTTATCTATTTTTATCATTCAAAATATTTTTAAAGAGATGTTTTTTTCCTCTCAGCAAACATATAACGTTCGTTAGGCTCCATTATCTTCCTGCTGTTAAATCCACCAAGGTAATTCTTCATTCATAGATGAGTTTTTTCACGAATTTTCTATAAAAACGTCTGAAAAAATTTATATTTTAAATATCGTAAAATTATATTATCCATAAACAAGAACGTTATCATCTTTATACGTGGCACTATTGTTATTGTTATTGATACTTGGCACGGTTGTTGTTGTTATTGTTTATTGTTCAGAATTTCAAAGAAGAGTGTTATGGTAATAATAATTAAGATTCGAGATAATGAGATTATCTAGTTTTGAATTATTTAGATAACATCGTTATCTGGACAGGATGATAATTAGTTCTTGTCCATGTTTATTAAGTGCTACCATAAATATAATTTTATTTAAATGAGGATAAATATTTAAATTACTGATTACTTAAAAATAATTATCTAGATAATTAATTGCTTACCTAACTAAATAAATTTATGAATACATATTCAACAGATAATTTGTTCGAATGCCGATAAACCAATTATTCCTCGCCTATCGTGGAGATAATTGAAAGAGAAATATTTTAAAATGAGATAATTAATAATTAATTCACTTTAAATTAAGATATCAATGGATTTAATGATTTTTAACTCTTTGCACGTAGCGAAACTTTCCTCAAGATAACTTTAAGATAATGCTCGGTGTATTGGATAACATAGCATGGATAATGATTACATTGCATATCAGGGCTTGTAATTCTGCTAATTTTTCTTATAAGTATATAAAAAGGGGAGATAAGTAGAGATTATCATCAGATAAATGATGAAACTCCAATTTATTCTATTGATTTAATGATATTTAACTCTTTGTATGTGGCGAAATCTGCAATTTTCCTCAAGATAACTTTGAGATTATGCTCAGTGTATTGGGTAACTTGCATGGATAATAATTATATTGCATATTTGGACTTGTAACTCGGTTAATTTTCTTATAAGTATATAAAAAAGGGAAATTTAAGTATGTATCATCATCAGATATATGGTTAAAATCTATTTTATTCTATTGATCACATATACTTTCGATCACGATCTTTGAAAGATTATCAAAGATTGCTTGCTTACAGGTGATGAATGTATGCCCCGTCTCGAACGCATTCTGACATTTAAAAAATGTCAAAAATTTTCAATCTCTTAATATTTAATGTGGCGATAAAAAAAAAAAAAATTCAAAAATCCGTGCGTGAAAAACGGATTTTTGGTCGCATAATTCACCACTGGTAATTGGATTCGAGCGAAAACTTAACAATGGATAAGAGAAAAGTCGCATTAAAATGTTTGAAACGCGATTTATGATAAATTTCTTTCATGGTTGGACGTGGGTCGAAATCTCTCACGTGACTTTCCATACCGTTATTTGCGTTAGCATTGCACACAACTTGGCATTTCTACCTGACACTAGCTAGGAGTAAGACGAAGATGACAATGGCAGTTTTAAATTAAATTTTACCTAGCATTGTCGACAATGTAATTGTAAATTAGCAATTTAAAACGAACAGCCATGTAATTCACTTAAGAGAGACGCGATTGCAAATAACTGGTCAATGATGTGACAGCATTCATTCTAGAGTCCGCTCCTCGGAGTAACGGAAACGTGATTTGGATTCCTGAACTTCTCTTGCATTTATTACAGTAGTTACATCGTTAAGAGTAGCGAGAAGTAGTAGTAGTAGAAGAAGAAGAAGAAGAAAAGCGCAAATCATCATCTCCAAGACGAGCGTGACTCTCCTTAACGTTAATGTTCGTGACAGTGTAGAAAACTCGAGAATGATGCGATCCGCACAATAAAAAAAAAAATCGCCGATTTAAACGACGAGAATTTAGTTTTGAAACTTAGACAGATAATCAGACGAGAAATTTACAAAAATTGCCCTGGACGTTCCAGTTAAGTGCATGACGGTAATTGTTTACGTTTATTGAATTTTAGATAGAATTAATATGCAATTTGCACTTGTCAAATACGCGATAACGGTTTTTTTTATTAATTTTGTAGATTCTTTATCAAACTGATTAGTTCAAGCAGCGCAGTAAAAGTTTATATTTGAAATATCCGTTAAAACTGTTTCGATTTGAAAGTACAAACAGAAATTAATCAGGCGAAAATTCGAGCAAATTCATGTACGTAATGAGCTTAACTCTGCCATGTGAACATCGGCATGAAGATAGTTTCAACTAGAATAATCTCTTAAACATTGTTGTTCGTTGATGTTATTTTGAAGTTGCAAAAATATTATCATCATCAATTCGTTAAGGTTTCAAATCGATTTTTTTCATCAAAAGTTTCGTTTTAACGATTAAACGTTAAGCTATTTAGTTTTGAAACATATCGAATTCCGACCGAGAAATATACATTAAAGTCTCGTACGCTCCCGTAAAGTGCGGAATGGAAATCTGTTACATTTACAAAACGACACGTACTCTATCAGCGTGGATATCTAGATGTTTTTCGCATTTATTATTATTATTATTTCTTTTTTATTCGTTTTTTTATTTCTAAACGTCCGTGGCATCAATCTTACTGAAGGAAAATAAATAGAAACATTAAAAATTTCTCCAAACGACGTCATCGGGATACACTCTTGGATGTTGCAGTGTGACTAACCTGTTGTGACATGCCCTACTTGATATATGACATATCTGAGGCTAAAGGGAAAAAAAAAAAAGGAAAGCAGTCAAATACAGGAAGTTTATTGAGTGGATGGATCCATTTGTACCTAGCATGACTGCGAGCGATCCGAGAGGGAAAATGTTTGGTTTATCTTCCACCTTAACAACAATGTCGATTCGTTCTCCTTAATATCTTCCTTCTTTTGACTCCTTAATGATTTATATATATAGTAGAATTTTCAAAAATTTTTAAAAAAATATCTCAACGTCTTGATCCACTTTCCACAGCTTATTTTGGCCCCTTTGAAAAATGATTAAATTCCGTTTTCATTCTAAGATTACAGACGATAATAAGAAAGTTTTTCGATGTAATTTTAACAAAAATATCAAAACTGTAATGACATTATCCTCTAGAGATGGTCTTGTATGTATGTATTTTTTTGTTATCTGTCTATCTACCTATATAGATAGATAGATAGATATATAGATAGATAGATACAGTATATATATATATATATATATATGTTCTAAGATTAATTAGAAATCGTTTACTTTTCTTATGAATCGGTTCTTGTGATGTTCCTCCTCATCTCCTCCGAGACTTGGGATGGAACACGAATCTTTGCTGAAGAAATATTAAAAACATATATAATATTTATATCCAATTAAAATGTTTATACTTCATTTACGTCAGATACGTTATGCATTAATGCACTTATTACGAGTGGCAGAATGACGAGTATATACTAAATGAATAAGTTTTCGGAATTTTCTAGGGAATTCTTGATCTTACTCCTCGATTTTATTTTTATTGATGTCTTAGTTTTATAATTTTATTTTGTGGCCTGTGTCGAGAGACGTTTTATTTGGCGAAATTCGCGTTTGGACGTTCGATACGACTCGAATGAGCGCTTGTTGCGCCTCTTGCTCAATACGTTTCGTTCGCTTTCTCTTGAAAGTTTGGTAGTTTTTAATAAAAAAAAATGCGCTAATTTCGCTTCCTTACACAAGCTGTTGTGCATCTTTTCTTAATACGCAATATTTTATGAGTATTCTTTCTAAAATGATGGAAAATAAGGTAAGAAAATATAGTTAAATGTTTACCAATATATAAAAAAACATTTATGTATATATTTTTTTCAAAATTTACAAAAATATTTTTTGGAAAAAACCATATATATATATATATATATATACGATACAATCTATCTTGGAAATGGGGAAAAATCCACTATATCAGTGAAAAGGATTTAAACAGAAATGTCTGAACCACTCACAATGCATTCTTTAATCCTATTGCTCTCTTAGATGCTCTTTGCTGACGTCCATTTCATCCTTTGTCACGTGAGAACTACCAAAATAAAACTGTGATTTTTGTGAAACGTAAAAAATGCATTTTTTAGAATTGAAAAAAAAAATCGATAAGAGATGAATAACTACACAGATGCACAAGGATTAGATACGAAAAAAATCGAGAGAATTTTGAAAAAAAAAGTTGTCGAACCCGTAAATTATCAATTTCATTTTATTGAATTGTGTCTTCGAATATTCATTCGTATAATGGTCGTTTTAATTTACGTGCTTCTCGTGATCACGCTTCTCCTTATTGTTTCGTGATTAAGGATGCTGATACGTACGAAAACCGATTGTTTCTTTGAGTAATGGAGCGACTACGATCAGTTATCACCGAGCTGTTTATCTACTTCAGAAATCTTGCGGATGGACACTAGTTGCATCTTAAATATCTCTATTTAAAAACGTATTTATTGCTTTAGACATGCGGGCTTAGTGATGCAGAAACTTACCCGTTATATATGCTAGAATAAATTTTAAATATATTCACGTAAACTTTCGGTAATTATTTTAAGAAGGAATTTTCTTTATAAGCGTCGTAACGTATTTTATTAGCTTACAGTTGGATAAAGCGACATTTTTTTTTTCCTTCCTCTTTCTCTTCCTCTCTCTCTCTCTCTCTCTCTCTTTTTTTTTGTATACTTTTTGTGCTTTTAATCATTACCGATGACGAGAGACTAAACCGAAATCGCATTATGCCATTCCCTAATCTAAATCTTCTTAATTAAAGTCGTCCAAATAATCGTTTTTTTTTTAATTATTTCTTTTTTCCTGTGTTATGCGATGAAGATTATTAGTTTCTGTTGATGGTAGATTTTTCGACGAGAAAAACAAATGATGCTTGAGAAGTTTAAAAGTGATTCTGTTACTATGGATGCTGCGAGAATGGTCTATATAAGAAAGAGGAATCGGGTTCGTCTCTCGTCGAAAGTATACGTCTTGGTAAAAGTTTGGTTTTTTTCTCGTCTTCTTCGATCGTTAAAGATGATCTCTCGCCGGCTGCGGACAAAGAAAAGGTCATCTAAAGCGATTAATTGCGAAAGAGATTCGCGGAGGCGATGCTAGTAGAAAGAAAATAGCGTTTTGTAAATTTAGTAAAGTTACAAAAAAATATATATATATAAAATAGAGAGAAAAATACGATAAAATTATGTGCCATATCTTTTCATAAAATTGTAAGAGGGGATAAAAACCCGTAGAAAAGTTATGATCTCATTCAGCTTTACCTTTTCCACCAAAAATTTCCTTCTCCAAGTCTTGTTGCCGGGATGGGGGATCGGAGGATGCTGTTGCCATAGCGACGACACGCAAACAGACCTCACCTGCGACTGAAGTGGAGGGGGACTTCGGTTACCATGGTAACGGAGCGTGGGTTATGCGATTGCATGGTCGGCGATGCGTAAGAGAATAAGGCAGTGCAAAGGGGAAGAAGGGGCGCTTGCTGGCCGTGGATTAAATGAGCATTATTACCAAATGTTTGTATCGTCGTTCCTACCACCGGCCTCGGGCGGGAATACAGCCTTTACAGTTCAAAATCGCCAACACGTCCTACCGAATTTCATTCGTCAAAACTGGTTGACACACACACACACACACACACACACACACACACACACACACACACACACACACACACACACACACACACACCAACAAAATAATGTTTAATGAATAAGTAAATTTTATATTTTATTCACATTAAATTAGATTAGGATTTATTGATATATAATTCATGGTCAAATTTGACAATTCTTAGAGCCATTAAAAATTATTTAATAGCTTCTCATTTAATAATAATTTTTATCTAAAAAAATGAAATGCAATAATCTACATGTATAATAATAAATGAAGAAATAAAGAGAAATTTTTTATTGTCCAACTTTAAATCATAAATAAATAACAACAGCATTTTTATAGCAATTAATATTAACATAAATACTTTATTTACTGGAACATTTTTGGCTGTTTTCCAGTCCTCATCAGCGGTGAGATTACAGTGTAGTCTTTTGAGCATTAAATTCCATTCGAACGAACAGAAATTATTGATTTCAAATATTTTTGAAAAATTATAAATTGTAGGTTAAATATTCTAATACAGGTCTGTATGCAAAGTTTTAATATAATATACCATTTATAAAAGATCAATAAAGGACAGATCATGGAAACCAATCATATAAATTTATACAAATGTTTTATGAAGGACTAATTTTAAAAATAATTTAAAAAGTAGCTGAAAAAGTTCAAACAAGATTAGCTTATAAGAGGTATTCAACAGTTTTCCATACTTCAAGAAATAGTAAAGAACAATATATGAAAAATCTAAGAACAGAAGTATATATAATACCATGTGAAAATAAAAATTGTAACAGAAGAGAAGAATATATTAGAATCACAAAGCACAATCTGAAAGACAGAGTTCCAAGCATAAAAATGAAGTTAAACTAGGAAAAAATGGAAATAGTGTTGGCAAAATGTTCTTTGGAATATGACTTGAGAATTAATTGAAATCAGGCAAAAATCATTAACTTCTACAAGTACCGTAGATATTTTTATTTATTTATTTTTTTGACATAATTCTTTGAAAAGAAGAAATCAATATAAAAATAAAAATGTAATAAATAGTAACTGAAATGTACATATTATGCACAAAAGAACTGAAAGTACTTCTCTAATTTCTATTATAGAAATTATATAATAAAAATTAATATTATGTGCATATTTTGCCAAAAGAACTGAAAGTACCTCTATAATTTCTATTAATTTTTAAATATATAATAATGTGTATTATATATTTTAATATATGTGTATATGTGTATTATATAATATATATAATAAATATGCAAGTTAGTCCTTTTATAATAATAATATATGTATATATCTAAATACAAAAATATTTTTACTAAAACTCAAAAGTTTTAATAATTTTCTTTTGTAAATGATGGCTCATTTTTTCACATTTATGTTTTTGATGGGATAAGTTCTGTTCTACCAGTTTGTTTGGCCACTAAAAGAGTAGAAATCTAAAAACAGTTCCAACTTCCATTCTAACTCCAATGTTGAAAAATGAGATTTAAATACTAAAATAAATTCAATATAGTGTCATTTCTTCAGGCTTTTATTTGGCAAGTTTTTTGAGTTATATTAAGTTATTACCCAGCCATCATGCATATTAAAACTTGCCAAATAAAAGCCTCAAGAGGTGACACTGTATTGAATTTATTTCAGTATTTAAATCTCATTTTTCAACATTGAAATTAGAATGGAACTTGGAACCATTTTTAGATTTCTACTCTTGGTGGCCAAACAAACTAGTAGAATAGAACTTGGCCAATTTTTTTCACATTTATGTTTTTGGTGGGATATCAGTACTTTTTCCTAAGTTGTTATATTGAATAAGCATGCTAAATAAATAAATAAACTGAGATAGAGAATTTGTCTATTTTCCCATTTATGTTTTTGATGAGATAAATTTTAATTCTTCACTTGGCACTATTTTTTCCTTTTAATCAATTTTTATAAATTATCTGTTTCATATTAACAATGTTTTAATATAGGTGATAAAGTATAGTCTTTGGTCAGAACCACCAGAATATTTCATTTTCATATCCCATTTTTGCATAATAAAGATTCTTATCTACATAAATAAATAAACCTAATTTTTCATAAAATTTATAAATCATAAATTAACCATTCCTAAGCATAAAATTTCATTTAGTCAACACAAAAATATAATAATGATGTATACATTCATTAAAAAGGACTACGATATGGACGATGCCACACTGCCAGATGCGACACGACATGCTCGATCTCTTCAGGTGAAGTAAATAATAAGTCACAAAAATAATTGAAAAATTGGTATTTTCAGAATTTTTCCTTTACCTATAGCCTAAGATCTAAATTTGTGCTAAATTTCAAGTTTCTACATCTATGGAAAGCATTCTAATTTTGATGATAGAGTCATTGCCAAAATTTGCGATTTTCTGGCTATTTTCTAGATAGTTTGAGATTAAAGCTTGAAGTTTTTGCAGAGTCATAAGGAAATAAAGCTTAATAACATATATAATTTTCATGTTACTAGCTTAATCAGAAGGAAAGTTATGGAAGTGGTAAATATAGGGCTTAATTTGGTTTGTAAATATACACTTTGTGTGCACTGTGGAAATTTGGCCCAGCACACTGCTGTGCAGCTTGATGATGTATTAGAAGTTTGTATGAAGACCTATATTATTAGAATATTCAAATTTTATTTTTCAAAAATATTTGAAATCAATAACTTTTGTTTATTCAAACTGGAATTTAATGCTCAAATGATTGTTTTGTAAATCACTGGAGAACATTGTAAATGTTCCAATAAATAAAGTATTTATTATGTTACTATTAACTACTGTAGGAGTGCTGCTGTAATTATTTATCTGGGATTTAAAGATGAAAAAGAATAAGTAATATTTATTTGAATCATTTAAGCTGGCTAATATAATTTTAAGAGCATTTTTACTTTTTTAAAATATATATTAGGACACTCCTTTGAAATTATTATTATTCTAAATTAACATTTAGACAGGAGAAATAAGTTAAATATTAAAAAAAATACAGATTGAATTAGCTAACTAAAAAGTTTTAATGAAATAATTCTTCTACTAAAGAAGAATTGATATATTTGCAACAAACAAAAATTGAAGATTTAATAAAATTTTTTGAAATACAAAATCAAATTGGGAAAATAATTTATTTCTTCAATTAATCTTTTCTTCTTGCCTATGTAGTTTATTAATTGTAATAAAATCTGTTACTGTGTTTGGCCAATCTGTTTTTGATGATTGTTTAGTCTTTGTTGTTAGTCATAAAAATGTTTCCAGTTTTCTCTAATCTTTTCATCAGATATAATCAATCATTTATTTTGAAAATTTTATAGAATTTTCAATGTAAATAAATCACTACATTTATTGGTTATTATAAAAGGTCTGAATAATAACTGGTTACCTGATGATAGTATTTATTTCAGTAATTCTTAAATAATGCAAATGATAAATTAGAGTTTAATTTATCATTTGCTAAAAATTTGCATTCTTATGATTGAAAAATAGTCCTTGCAAATTTGTATTGTCAGTTTTCAACCTTTTTAAATTTATATAGAATTTTATAAAGAATTTGTTGATTCTATAAAATTCTTTCCTGCCAATTGTGTAATTGCTTTTCAGTAACAATTCATCAATTTCCAATTTTAGAGTGACAAAAACTAAAAATATATTTTTTTATGTAATCTGTGATTGTCTCATCTACTAAATTAAATTTTGCTTTTAAAGATAACTTGATTTATATTTAAATAAAGCAAAGTTTATATCTTCTGTTAAAAGAACAAAAACACATTATTTATAAACGCTTTTTAGAACATTATTTTTTCATATAAAGAAGTGAAAGATATATTTAAGAATAAAGGTTTGAGTGTCAATAGTCATTAATCTTTTTAGTTTTTTCATATGCAAACTAATCTTGATATAAAATCCTCTATAAGAAATTTAATGTCAAATATACCATTCATGCTTTTATTAATGTTTATTTTTTTCAAAGAAAAAAGTTTATTTCCAAAAGAATTAATTAACTGAACTCTGAATTAATTAATTCAGAGTTCAGTTTATCAAATAAAATTAAATTATGGAATTATTAATTTTTGGAATATTAAAATTATACAGGCAATTCATGCATATAAAATGGATAATCATAACTAATCTTTCATCCAATAATTTTAAAGAAATTTTTTTCTCTCTCTCTTTTTCTGTATCCAAGTATTTTTTACTTATCTGTAACCAGGGACTTTTAGAGAAAATGTTAAGCCTGGGGCAACTATTATTTTTGAAGCCCTTCAAAAAAAAAGAAAGAAAGAAAGACAAAATTGACAATGATAAGTATACAAGAAAAGCAAAAACATTGATAGAGAACTTCAAATTTTGACAAACACTGAAGCTCAAACAATATAAAAATATACAAATATATTTTTTCTAATGTATTGAGTTATAAATTGAGGCCCCTAAAATCATCAAGCCTGGGGCAGCCCCCTCTCTGATAGTCACTGTCTGTAACATTGCATAAATTAATATTTTTCTGTTTTATATTCTAAGATCTGGACTTAAGGAAATCTCTGTAATATAAATTATACTGTATATTGTTAAAATAATAGAAACTATTCAGAAAGAGCATTCTTTTGCTTTACCTACCTTCTTGAGACATTTCATAATTGCAGACTCTCTAAAAAAGAATATTGGGCTAATGAAATTTAAATTTGATGAAATCAAGAATTTTGGAATTTTATAATTTTTTACATATTTTGCAATTTATCCATAGTTTAAGACGATGTTTCTCAAAGTGGAGGAATGGAGGACCTCAGGAAAGTGAGAAGATATTTTGGGGCACAAACTTTCTACAAAAATACAAAAAAAGATAATTTCAATAATAATCTTAAATAAGATCAATGAACCATAATCATAATTGCATGGATATAGATTAAATTCTAATGAATATATTACTGACAAACTGAAATGAAGGCATTATATAGAATGATAGGTATTCTTTAGAATGTCTACTATTTTTTGACAAAAATATAATAATACTAGGCAAGGGAAACACTTTATTAATTGAAACTTGTGAAATCCAAACTAATTAAAAATATATAACAAAAAGAAATGAGATTTTATTAACAAATTGTTATCTGAAATATAAACTAAATAAAATTATTCTAATGAACATTTCATCATTTTACTCTTCTGTTTATTACAGCAGTCTGAACTTGAATGACCTTTGAATTGGATAGTACATTTTTATTAGCATAAAAACATTTCTTTGTCACTTTGTTTAAAGATAGAAATATACATGTGGAATTCACTAAATCACCAATGCCAAACGGAATACTTTTTATCATAATAGAGATGTGAAACTGGTGACTCTCGCTGTGATTTTTTTGTGGCCCCCCAATGTTATTACCCAAAATGAAAATGAGAACAATTTGTTATGAGATAATAAGAAGTAACTCTCACTTTGTAGCTATGCTATATACTAACAAGGAGAGGGCCAGACGTTGTCATCACCGATTCTGTTCAAACTTGGTACATTAGTAGAGGACCATAGGCAAAATAAAATTTTAGAGTAGTAAAGTGCAACCCTCAAGCCATCACCCAAAAATAGCATTTAAAGTTTTCTTAATAATTTATATATCAAT
>WUQG02391443.1:0-17813 GCA_011317285.2 Androctonus mauritanicus | reverse complement strand
CCCCAGGCTAGTGCCTAGTTGTGCCTAATGGGTAATCCAGCACTGTGTATATATTGCAGTATTTTTATAATTTATTTCTGTTGGATAATAAAAGTATAATGCTTTGTTAATCATAAAAATAAATCATTGTTATTCTACTGTAGATAAAATTCTGTACTTTGATATGATAAATGCTGTTATTCCGTTATTATTTCCTTCTAACTTCCATACTGAACAATGGTAATGTTATCAACAGGAAACGCACCATATTTCGTCCATGTTACTTACAGGAAATTGAGCCAAAAAGAAAGTTGAGACATAAGTGATTTAATACCTTTTTCGATACCCTATCGGCCTCATCTTATAAAAAATAATCGAACTCGATAATCGATTGAATGATATTTTTATTCGATTTAAAGAAGTTCTGCCTATTTTTTCTAACTATATAAAATCATCATCTAACAAGTTTTTATGGCCCATTTACGATTGGATAAATGTCCTCCATTAAAAAGAAGCGATTTGGAGATCAAAGAAAACTTTACGCATTTGTTTGAATACAAAAACTTTCAATGAATTATTAATAAAATTTTTCTGAAAGCCATTAACAAATACGAGCATTATCGCTCAGTAATATATCTATAAGGATGATTTACTAACTGAATAAATTTAATATGGACTCATTCAATGCGGAAAAAACAGTTTTATATGAAAAATATTTTACATCATCAAATATTTTTGTTGTTTACATTTTTTACGATTTTTCACTGCATACTCTTCTGTCATACACTTCTGTTTGCGCTCTTGCATGCGCTTTGCTTTCTCTCACTTGTCAGTATGTATAAAATAATATATCAGTTACATCTATGAATATATAAAGATTCCAGTTAAAGCAAAATGTGTTCAAAATTTTAATTGATACAAACATTAAATTCTGCATAATATTATTCCGTGCATTACTATAATATTTAGATAATTTCTAAAATAATAAAAAATATAATATTTTTTCAATCAAATATCACCAATTTATTGAAGAAAAATAACAGTTAAAGATATATTTAACACTAAGACATCATGCAATAATTAAATGTTGGTTCCCCGGTGACAGGACATACAACAAAACCGTAATTCCATTATTGCAAAGGTCAGTCGGTTATAAATTGCTACACGTACACGCCCTTTTGTAAAATTCTCAATGGAAATGAAGCCGAAACATTAAAAGTAAGTATTTCTGTAAATAACACAAATTAGAAAAGTTTGTCTTGGATTAGAAAGTTTCTCAATTTCGACATCGCAGAACTGTCATTTGTGTTTGCATGCTGTTTCCGGTCTTTCTCATTTACATCATCAGCATCCCTTGTGACAATCCTAGTAATTATTGACTGTAAAGAGGATACAGCTGGCAGAATATAGGATCTAAATTCCAGCAATTACAATGTTTCTGAGGTATTAGGTAAATATTACGATTTACGAGCAATATAAATGTCTTAATGGACGGAGGAGTCGTAAACATTGAACAAACACTATTAACTTCGGATTTTTAAATCGAATGTAAGAAATGGTAGTTTAGAATAAGTTTTATTAGCATATTAAACTTTAGAAGATTTTAATTACACCTTCAATAAACTTTTATACTTAAACGATATTTACTGAAGTTAATAATTCGTATCGATTATCCAATTTATAGTTAGTACGGTATATCGCAAAACTTTAACGCCAACTAATGAAGAAAACAGAAGTAGAAGGTCAATATCATTTTTCTGTCTTGTTTTTCAGAAAGTCGGAAAGATAATTTGTGCCAATACTTTTTTTATATATATGATAAAAGTGATAATAAATGAAATTCCGTTTGCTCGATCGATGAATGTTTTAATACTTAATTATACTCTCCACATTATTTTGCTCCGCTTCAAATTCTTTACCTGAATGTTCAATAAGAAAAAAAAAAGAACTACTTCTTTAATTGAAAATGACGTAATTAAATTCCAATAAAAGAACTTTATTAAAAAGGTATTCTCCGGCAGATATCAAAATTTTGAAAACAATTTAAAAATCGGTTTAAACGAAGATCCATTCTATTTTTATTGTAAAAAATTTTTTTATGTTATGATATATCAATCTTTTAGTAGTCATCAGATTTGTTGTCAAAACTGTAGCGATAAATGACAACAATATCATAATTTTTATGACGAATGTTTTGAATATCGTTTGTTTAATGTTAATAAAACTGATTTCAGCGACTTAGTTTGCTCTATTTACGCTGTTCTTTTGTTCTTTCGTTTTAAACATAAAATAGATAATAAATTTGTTATTTTGGATTATAGTAGATGATGTACAGTCTTATAACAGACATTTTTTCTTGATTTTCTCAACTAGCCGCTAACTTCTTTAAGTCGGCATTAAATCTATTTTATTCACATTATACTGTACGTCCTCCTATAGTTTCATCTAGTAAATAAAATTAAAGAAATTCAACTAATTTAAAAGAATTAATTATCATAATATTTTCATTAGTGTCAACAATTATGTTGCTTAATAACGTACGGTAATGGAGAAAAGATAAATTATTCTGAAGTAACTATTTTGAAATCTTATTTCAGAAAGTAAACACACTAAACTTTTTATGTAAATATAATAATTTAATAAAGTGTGATTAAATGTTCTCAACTGATAATTTATTATCTATATAATTGGAAGTAAAAAATGCCATTTGTTTAGTAGAAAACAAGATTATTTTTATCAAAAAATTTAAAACATAAGCGTATTTATAAAGCTTAGAAGTTAATTGGCTTAAAACAAACTTCTTTCTTGTATTATAAATGGTCAAAAGAATCTTTTAGATATTTTTTTATAAGTATACATACTCGAAAATATAATTTGAACCATAATGATTTAAAAATAATAAAATTAATTGAGAAACTCGAACAAATCTTTAAAAAGCTTCAAGAGGATGCAGAATATTATCCCAGTTGCATTATTCGCCAAGATTATTGTTTGCTAAATTGTTCTGTTTTCATAAAAACATTACGTATCTGAAACATTTGCATGTAACTTATTAAACTTGACAAATAATATCTGTAAATATATAATATTTTCTAGAAAAAAAAAGTAGAATTAGAAACAAAAATGCATTAAAACAAAAGCGATCGCAACGGTTCAGTTCTCTGGAGTTATATAGTTATTAAAAGACATCAAAACGAGTTTTAATTCTCAAAATTCAAACAAACTTCTAAAATTTAATACTGAAAAATGTTGTTATTTATATTTTTAATACGTATTAGTTTAACATATTTCATTTTATTGAAGTGTTAATTTAGATATGTGTGTAGAAATGGCGTAAACATGATTGAAGAGTGGAAAAAAAAAATAGTATTTTTTAAATCTTTAATTACAAGCAATTACAGTAATAAATTTTTTACTAATTTTGTAATTCAAAAATTTTATCTTTCTTCTTTTAATTTTAAAATAATAGGATAATTATTATACGAAATGATTTAATTTGAAATATTTTTTTATTTTCTTTACGAAGAAAAATTATCAAATATGAAGTAATTATTAAAAGTAAAAAGAAAAATTATTATCATCGGTAAATCTCTTATTTAAAGATGATAAAGAAAATTAATTAGGTAGGTATAAATTTAATTATAATGATTTTTATGTAATCCTGCGCTATATATAGGCCTATATATTTAAGGAATTTAAAACATTATAAAAATTTAAATTATTAATAATGTAGGATATAACAATAGGTTACTAAATAAAAGTTAATGGTTGAATAAAATCGGTGCTAAAAATATTCCCATTATTATAAAAATTATTATGCACATCTATAATAAACAGAAAAAACAAAGTATGAATAGTAGAAAATTTAGAAAAGAAGTATTTAAAATCCGAAGAATTCTCTGTTTCGTATATAAAGCGAATTAGATTTTAGTGGAATTTGTAATAATTTATATATTTACTCTTAGCATCTATTATTAAAATATTGTACTTGTATTATTTTTATTTCAAACAATAAAGTGTATAAATATGTATAGTGAGTCAGGCAAATAAATATTTGAAGATACTATAAGCTACTTAACTTTATTAATATGAACTTGATGGTTCATACATTACATAATTTGAATCAAAACTATAATTGGAAGAATAATTAATTGAATAGGAAATGAAACATTTCCTGAGAGCACATCTTCATAAAATATAATGTTTGAGCAGTAAATAAGTTATATCCATACGTTTATTTATTCGTTACACAAAAAATAAATATTTTTTAAAGTTTTCTTTCTAATTGAATCCACATTAAACTACATAAATAGAAATCTTACATAACAATAATACTGCAGTGAATATATCCAATACATAAAATTCGAATGTTACATACAGTTATACTGAATCTGGAGATGGTTGCCATGTCAGAAGTGTTAAGCTTGTGGATTGGGACAATTCCGAAGTTCCATATCCGGGATGTTTACCAGACCGAAAATTTTTTCCATATAGGCGAAATACTCGAGAGTTACAGCTGTAGGAAAGAGCTACAAAGAAACCCTGTAGCGATATCAGAAGAGTGAATATATACCACAAAGAAATTTCGTTCGTAATTTGTGCTGTCACACAAGAGAACCAAGTTGCCAAAAGCAGAATGACCAATTTTGAATATAAGCAAAGTTGCAAATATCTCCGTTTTCTCATTTTATTTTTAATTTTTCTGTTCATCTGTAAGCCAACTGTCTGATGAATAACAATCGAAGTCTTACAAAAGTAGATGATGTCAACGATGCACAAAAGTCCCGCAGGAAGAGCAAAAGCATAGAAGAGGGATCCTGGCCCGACCACCCAACAAGTGTCTTTTACCAAAGGAAAGTCGTCTAGGTCTGTCTTGAAATGCAAAACGGCAGCTAAACCCACGAAGCAGAGAGGCACACCCCAGGAGAACAGAGCACATCGTAATAACGACTTTTGTGACTCACTCAAGGTGCTCGGTTGTAGATTAATGTTATCTCGAAAGGTGCGATACATATCCCATGCCATGGCTGTTACCCAAAAATGTACCGCCAGCCAGAGATAATGCAAAAGAAAAGCCATGGTTAAGCATAGATTGTGATCTTGCGATCTCTCCACGCCGATAACGGAAAGTAGATGGGATAAGAAGAGAGCAGCCAGAAGATTGAGGAGAGAGTTTCCACTGAGAGTTCTCAAATCCGAAAACAGACTATAAGTAATGAAGGTGAGAACGACCCCTACAATAGACAGACTGGTGCCAATCACAGTCAGGAGAGATAACAAACCGGAGGTTCCTGCTCCCAATTCAGTTGGCCCCGAGTGATTAGTCCTAGATATCCGGTGGGCACTATCTTCTGCAAACGCGTGAAGACTGACAGCAAATACGTCTGCCATGTTTTTTTTTCGGTTAATTAAGTTTATAATTTAATTATATTCATACACATTACCTGAAGTGATTATCGAGATCCGTCCTAGCAAAAGTCCACGTGTGCGATTTTCGGACTAGACAGCACTTATCTCGACCGTCTCTTAGAAGCAAGTGCTGCTGCCGGCCAATTGCTTTACCTTGGATAGGCGCCAAGCATGCGCAGCTGATATACCAAAACACGCGATCCACCGATAAATACCGAATTATATATCAACGATTTAAACATTAAAAACATTTACAGACGTCATTAACTCGGTACACTTATTAAATTACTAATATTTTAAAAATAGAAACGCAAGCAGAGAGAATATCTTCGAAAAACTGTAATTACTAGTAGTTAAGTTTAAAAACACTTTTTTACCGCGCCCGATTTTTTGATTACTTAAGAGTAAACAGTTAAAACTACTAGAGAAGGTGAAACGTAATTTTAGTTTAAACTCGTGTAGTCGAGAGAAAGTTAAAATAAGTTTAAAGGAAGTAACAAAGATTGTTTTAGTTATAAATAAAGAAAAGCTGTTGTTTAGACGTGATATTGTGGCAAAAATACTAGCAGTATGTGGTGCTGTCTAGTGGTGAAGGGACGAAACTATAGTAAAATCTGCTTTACTATATAACAGAATCATCTTTAATTATTTATTCACAATTGATTAAACAATTTCTACCAATTTTCTTTAACTAAAATATCAATTATACGGATAAAAAATATAATTTATTGCTACGAATTTTCAACATTGTTACTAATGCTTGCTGATTACTAACTACTTGCCGAACTGATCGATATCTCATCGCGGATTGTTTCAGCTTCTATAATAATTATTAATTATTTAATAATTTCCTTTAAACGTAGTTTGAGCCGCCGAGAAGAATTGTATTTAAAGATAATGATGTTCGGTGCAAATTAAAGCGAATAAAGCTTCGATTAATTTATCAAATAAAGTGTATAAGCTTATCCTTGATAAACAGGAAATCTATATGGTATTTAACAGTAATTATTTAGTACTTACCTCACATAAACTATAGATGATATATAGATTCGATTATATACCGAACGGTATTCAAAATCAGAAGTTTAATTATTTAAAACACAGTAACAAGATTTAAGTATCAGTTTTAGCATTTGAATATTGTATTTTAGATTATAGTATCAGTATATATCGAGTTAATACATAAAAATCAGTGCAGAATATCCGAATCTTTAATGCTGAACATAATTTAATCAGACATTTTATAGCTTTTCTGATTTATTCGAATACTAGATCCAATAATTAAGATGTTTGGTATATTTTGTAAATCGATATATGATACATTATTTTTAACGTTTTGTTATGTAAGCAGATATTTTTATTGTATATATATATATTTTCGTTTTTATATAAAAAAAAAGTTATTTTTCTTTTCGTTTCTTTTTTCTCGAATTTAAATCTTTTTTACTTTTTTACAATATTTTCTACATTTCGGCGAATTCTATTTTGATATATCTTATATATATATTTTTCTTATTTTCTGAAATACGATCTTTTCAGATTTCTAAACTTTAAGAGAGGTAAGTACACATACAGATCACTTAAATTTGACGAAAGAGTCATAACGTAAAAGCTTTTTCGATTCGTTGAAAGTCGTCCCTAAGAAGATACATAAGAAAAGTCGAATAGACCAAAAGTGTCTTAAGAACTTTCTTCTGTCGTCTGTGAAAGTGAAGCTAAAAAAAAAATAAATGACTGTCACTTCCAACAACACCAAACAGTCATGTGGTATTGGTTGGGATTTGTTTTGTAGTCCTTTTTCGCTTGAGGATAAAGGCAAAGTTTCTTGATTCTGTTTTGTTTTTATCTGTATTTTATCATAAGCTGCATAGCTCGGTTTTAATGAAAAGGGAAAGAGTATAGAATCAAATTTATACAAACCATTTGCTATTAATAAATATAAAAATTAAATAAATGCAATAAAAATTTTTTATATAAGATTATATAGAAATTTCTTGCAAGTATATCTGATATAAATAGTTTTATAGATATTTTAATTAAGTATTAATTTTTTATTAAAATATAAAAAAAATCGTGAACATATCGTAAGAAATGGGTAATTTTGTTGATTGCTAAGAAGCTGTTTGCCTTAATAATTTCAGAATGGCACATATAATTTTAACAGCATAGAAGTGATATACATTCACACTTTTATAAAACTAATATATTTATAAAGATTAAATTTTATACAGCTAGAAATAGATATATTTCTTTCTATTCTAATATTTATCTTTTTCTTATTCCTTTGTTTTCATTCTCATCCTGATTATTGTGTGTATATAAAAATCAGGATGAGAATGAAAACAAAGGAATCAGGAAAACAAATGCTAGAAATAGAAATTTCTAGCTGTATAAAATTTTATCTTTTTTTTTTTTTTTTTAGTTTTACGAATCGTGAATGTATATCAGTTCTATTATTAATTCAGTAAAGATTAATTATAGAATCATTCGTGTTAACATGTTTTATTCTGATAAAATATTTAAATACTGCGGAAAAATACTCGAAACTTTGAAAAGCAAAAATAACGAAATTTCAACAAAAGAAAACGCAAACTTGAAATTGCAAACTTTGAAATTAGTCTCAAAAATATCGTGATGCGGAAGAAAATATCTTCTTAGCAATATACAAAGCGCTACCACGCGTGCCTGACAGATGCTACCAAACTAACAAAGGTCAAACATTTAGCAATTAAAATGAAAGGCATCGTTTGTAATTTATCGGAGTTATGGAAATTTAATATATAATTAATCATAAATTATGCATAAAGCATATAATAAATTACTAAATACGAGGTTATCACGTATGTTAAATCCAACCACGTAGGAAATTTAAATTTGCAAATCATGTTTCGCAGTTTCACGAAATCATTCGTTTTTTTTTTTTTAATCTTATATTAGAATTTTTTTTAACTTATAAAATTAGTTTCTATAATAAATTGTGATTAAAATATCCATGCAATAACTTTTTCAATTAATTTTCTTTATAAGATAATTGCTTTAAAACTTTCAGCATTTATGTTAATTTATATTCGATTAAATAGATTATAATTTTCTGTAATAGGTAAACATAAAGTTTCGATTTAATTGAATACATCATAAAAGTGTTCGAATTTTGACATATCTTAAATATTTAAAAATATTTTCCTAGAATTCCAGCTCCAAATTGCTTTCGTGACAGCTGCTCTCTGCCTAAGGGAGTGATGAAGTTTGTGCCATTACATTAATGAGATGATTGCATTATTCATGGAGATAATACCTAGACCTACTGAAGAATAATGTTCTATATAAATATTAAGCAAATTCAATGTATATAGAGGAAAATTCCTTGTTATATACATAACATAAAACCGTATATTAGAAATAATACTTTCATCTATGAGAGGATTTAAAATTTCATTGATATTTTCTGTCTCGAATTTTTATTATTTTTGAATTTAATTATTCGTGATTTAATCTGTAATTTCTCAACAATATTTTTGTATTCAATTGATTTTAGAATTATGGTAAGTATTGTTTAAAATTTTTCACTTTTGTTTTATTTTTCCGGAACAGTATAAATTAAGGAAATAATATTTTATAAAAAAATTCATAAAAGTTCATTTTTTTAATTGGAATTATTATTTTTAACATCATATTAATGCTATTTAATGCAGAATTGATTATACTTTCAAGGAAAAATAAAAACAGTTGATATAAACATACTATAAGTTATATTATTTATTTTTTGTGGAGATGTACGTAACACTCTATGTAGTATATATACATGAGATAAAATGGTAACCGATTTTTTCGCTTCAATATTTTCCTCTCTTTTCGTTGTCAGCAATATTGCTGCAATACTTCGTTTAAGTGTATTTCCGACCCATATACTATACAATATCGGTTTATTTTTATATGAAGAATCTGAGATAGATTTCCAAGTTTCGTATCAGAACACCAAGTCCTTCATCTGATTGAATGACGTTAAATCTTTATCTAAACAGAAAGCAAAGTCATATAAAGTCAAAATTCACATAGATATAGTGAAAAATTGCTGTATTATATCCAATCGATCTTTTGACATCCAGAATTAATTTTTTCTGCATTCAATATTACCTTCTTCAACAATTTTATTATATATGAAATTGCATTCTTTTCATCATATTGTTTGGTTTTTTATTTATTTGAATTTATCATTTCAAGCATTAGCTGCTTTATTTATTTATTCATCTATTTTTATTTATTTCATTTACGTTCAAGTGTAAAAATCGTGTTTCGCTCTTACTTTAGTAAAGAATTCATAAAGAAATTATTAAATATATGTTTTGATAAACATATCGATGCTGAAAGTACTAAATATCGATAAGCATCGTATTTTAATTTTTTAGATTAATAATTTTATGCATAAAAATCTTATTTCGAATAATCTTCAGAAAAATCCTACAATTTATTGACTTGGTTAGAATGTCATTCTTTACTTCTACTTTATTTATCCATCCTTTTAAAAATATAAGTTACCATTCTTAAAATACTTCTGATAATCCATTTTCTGAAATCTGATGATATAAGTTAATGAAATTTGTTAAGTTTAATTAATATTTTTGTTTTATAAAAATTTGTTTACAGAATATTTCTTCATTAATATAGTGTAAATTTACGCATATAATGCTTATTACAGACTTTGTTAAATTATACAGACTTTTAAAAATTAACAAAGTCTGTATAATTTTCAGTATACAGTATTCTATATACATATTAAAATAATTCTATTATTTTTCGCTTAATTATTAGTAAAATTATCGTCGAATTTATATTTGAAACATCAGGAATACTTAAAAGAAAAATAAGTGGAGCATCTCCTTAAAAATAATACGATCTCCACTATAAAATATTAAAACAAAATGGAGTATTTGTTCTTAAGTAGCATCTTTAATTAAAAAATAATCCTAAACATATAAAAAAGTCGCAGATAATGCATGTAACAACTTTTAAACTTAGGAAAAGTTCATTTTGTGTATATTTTTTTGTTATTAAACTGACTGATCAATCGAACTGAACAAGTTTGATATATGGCTCATTATACTAGTTATATTAATTATTTTGAATATTATCTATCAATATTTTGTATTTTGTATGAAATATTAATTGTGTGACAACATTAACGTTATATTTTCCTCTATTATTTCCATATTTTCATGTTTAATTTAATATAAAAGAAAATTTTGAATATTAAAGTATCTTAACAAACTAACAGTTATTAAATGAGTATTATGATATTAAGATAGGAGACTACGAATTTTTATTTAGAATATAAATCGACAACCGCATGTTTCTCACTTAAAAAATTTAATTTAACAAAGTCTGTATATTGCAATCACCAGTTGTTAATATATAAACAGATAATACTAGAACTGGATTCATTAATTAATAATTAGCAATCGCTCAATAACGATTTATCTATACAGAAATAATTAAAGTAATCCTTCTAATTTTCAATATGGAGTAGTTTTTAAGTGAAAACAATGGATATAGTTATTGTTCTGCTACTGTTAACTTTATGGCTGCTACTTAAAATATCGGTTAAATGCAAACTAATGTAAGAAAACAAGTGCCGGATGAGAGGACCAAAATCCATGTCCTTCACTCGACTAGGATAAAGCGTTAACCTTTAGCGTAATCGGATGAATCAACAGCTTAATAAAAAATAAATAGATTAGTTAAGATCAATGAATCGATCACGTCATAGATCGATTCAAATCATGTAATAATTATGAGGATTATCGCGGTGATAAACGGATAGACAAACTGATGAATCTAAATTCATATACTCTTTTATTCTATTTTCAAAAGGAAAAGATAAAAATTAGCGTCGTATTTAGCTAGTATTTGGAAACAAACATTACTAAATAACATTGTATCTTCCTAGCTTCCCGTTTTGTTGTTCATTAAATTATAGCATTATTTTAATATTAATATTAATTTAATTTATTGTATTTTAAAATGCGAAAACTTAAGATAAAAGCTGAATTTAATTAGAAAGTTGGAAAACTGTTTACAATAAGCTAGCGATAACATTATATTGCATTAATGTATAGAATATAGCATCTTGATCGTTTTGTTAGAATTTGTTGTTTTGCTGTTAATGTAATTAATGTTTAGAATTAATATAATAACTTTAAGAAATTTCATAATTCTTTACATTTCGTAACTCATTCATAACGGGTATATTACTAGAAAAAAACTGTTTTAAATATGCATTTAAAAGTTACGGAAATATTTATAATCGAATTAATTTGATAAAATCATTTTATTTGCAGAATTATCAAAGCTAGAAAAGTTTCTATATGAATAAAATACTGCAAAAATTATAAGTGAATTCAAAATACATTATATAGTAAATGTAAATATTCTTAAATTCAAAAATTTAACGATTCCTTATTATTATTAAATTTTAAACAATTTAATTTTGAAATAAACTTTTGTATTTGATTTTCTGAAAGCATATACAGATTAAAAAGTGTATTTCTATTTCTCCATAATTTCTTTTATTAGAGTTAATATATAGATTTTTTTATATTGATCTCTTTGTCAAGCCATTTAGAAATAATTTAATCAAACGTTTGAAAAATCACAAAGTCACTATTCGAAGTGCCATTTTTTTTAGAAAGAATAGATTTCTTTGTTAAAACATTTTATTCCAACTCTTCTATATAAGAAAAGTTTCACTCACACTTTAGGGAATTACCTTTTAGAGAGAGTATTTATCTTTTTTTAGATTAGTTTAAGGAAGCATAAATAAAATATTTGTACAATTCAAAATTGTTTTTCTAGTCAATCAAAGTTTTATAAAATTTTATTGTTCAAAAGTATATTTCAATAACTTGATTTTTTTATTTCCACCACCTCTTCTATTGAGAGATATAGCTATATTTCCCACTAGTTATGCAGAAATTATTCTTGTTTATTTTGCAAATTCTCATTATATGCCATTCTCAAAACATTTCTTGTTCTTTCTGTAGTTGTAACTATTTGATTATATAGTCTTTTTACTTCTCAAAGTCATCTTGTTTCAACATTTTTCTTTACATTCTTTTCATTCACAATCTCATTATCTTTCATGATAATTGTATTGTTTTTCTTATCTCACGAATGATCTGAATGTTACTTTTGCTGCAGTTTAAATATTTTTATTTTTTTATTAGTATTTAGGTTTCATTTTATGCTTTAAAATTACATCACACTATTACATATTTCTTGTTTCGAGCATAATTATATGCATTAATATAGCAATCTGAAACTGTTTTGAACATAATTATGCATGTCATCGTTGAATACCAGTAATGCTTGAAACGAAAGAATAAAAAGTCTAAAATTGTGAAAATAATATGAGAATATATAAATAATATTCACTATTTGTTTACATCAATCAATAAAAACACAGAAAAGAATAATTTAATTGTAATATTCCATTAAAAATTAACAATGCTGACTTTAATAATCAATTTGATTAAATTTAAACATGATTCATAAAAATATTGATAATATATTAAATTGATATTCATATTAATATTATATAATTTTTTACTAAAATTGAGCTCATAATATCAGTTTGCACAATATCAGATCTGATTATGAAAATCTAATAATATACCAAATGTCAATCAAACTGTTCTCACGTTTATTATATTTCACAATATTTCCATAAGAAAATTTATGAATAGTATGTTTATGACATAATTGAATGACAGAATCGCATTTTGTAGTCCTTTTGTTAATTTTGATGAATGTGTCATAATGAATCCCTATTAGTAATCTGTTCATATCCTAGAATTAGAAGAAGTAATATTAGTTCCCTATTCATATCCTGGAGATTAAGCAAGCATAGATTGTCTACACTTTAATCTCTCATTATATCATATTTATTTTAAAAAATAATAAATATTCAATTACAATAGTATAATTCTGACAAAAATACTGTATTTAAATGGGTGATTTATCTATTTATCAAAGTTATAGGACCTACTATTTCAATTTGTTTCGTTTAAATAAAATATAAGAGTGTCCATATATATAAATGTTATAGCAAAATATTTTATATAAACAAACTTTGTTTATTATAAAGTAAACAAAGTTTGTTTATATAAAATTTGTATTTTGTTTAAAAAAGTTTATACGTTAAAAAATTTTAAATGCTATATTAAACTAAGTATTTACTTCATAAACAATGTTTGTTTATATAGAAAATAATGCTAAAATGCAAAGATCAATATATAATGTATAGTATGTATTGATCTTTGTATTTCAGTACTTTAGATTAAATTGAATTATTACAAAATTTATCACTATAAATTAAATTATGAATACCATGTAGTATTGTAAAAAATTTAGATTTACAATATGGTTCTATAACGGTTCCCCGAAAAAAATCTCTTCATAAGTTATTTATTATTGATTTATTTTCTTTCTGTTAAATTGTTATTTAGAAAATCATTTCTTTGAAATTATTTTGTGTAGTAATTCTATTTTTTATAGATAACTTTCTTCCACTATAAATTAAATTTTATAATTTATTTCCTACGTTAAGTATTCTTTTCAAAATTATTTCCTTTGTTGAAGTAGTTCACACATTTTAATATTTATATATGAATTTTTTCAGCTATGTATAGAAAATGACATTCGTTTATTAGTTATACCTATCATGGTTCATTTTTACATATTAGAAGATAACATGCTAAATGTGATATCAAGTATCATAAGAAGATGTTATTAATACTGTTGTCACATAAAGGAAAAGGAGTTATAATACAACATGAATATGTGTAATATTTATTATTCCTATTCATGCTTATTTATATATTACATTCTTACAGATATTTCAGATATACGCAGCATTGAAATCACTTGCAACACAGTCACATATGTAATGAATTCTGATATGCTTACAGTAACTTATACGAATAATTTGAGAATATTTTTTTATTTCAAGAAAGAAAAGCATCGAATTTTGGAACACTCAATTTTTAGTTAAAATGTACAAAAAAATTCTCATTTTGTTTTTCTGTTCATTTAGAAAGTATCTGAAGAAAAAATATCATTTTATATCATGAAATATTTAAATTTTAGAGAGTATTTCTTATTTTCCAGAATACAGGTATATTTATTTTGATTTTCTTATAGTCTATAATCCATTATATGATGGCGGCCAATCAAATTTTTATAAAGTTGATGTTTTTAAAATTTATTTGGCATATATGAATATTATTATACAGTTACTTCTGGCATTTCGAATTAATTCGGATCTGGAAATTGCTCATAAAATAAGAACTTGTAAACAAAAATCAGTTTTACATAGAAGTAATGTTAAAATCAGAAGTTCCGTTCTCAATAATACAATTTGACCACAATAAAATTAAGTATAGGCCAACAAAATCAGTAGTTTATGATTAAATAATAATTTAAATATTTAAATAAATGAAAATCTAATCTTTGAAATCAAGAAAATTATAATAATAAAGAATTTATTTATGTCATATAAATGTTAAAGAATTTTTATTTTTCATTATTATTATCAGATAAGTAGATGATCTTTTATAGAAATGAACTACTGCCTTCGACAAAAGTAGGAAATGGAATTTTATTTACAGGATATGCTGGTAAAACCAGAATGCGCTCTACTTTTGCTTTTCGACCGCCATTTTGTTTCTTCCGATTTCGTAGCAGACAATTGAATTTTTGCTACAAACCCAGTCGTATTGTGTTATATGTGGATCGAAATTCCTTTTTGTGAATGTTTAGAATTTATTTGTTATAGTTAAGATTCATATTTTTAATTTTTTAATACTTCATATTTTGAAAAATCTTGTAAACACGGGAACTCGTTAAGTAAGAATTCGTAAACCGAGAACTAGTTGTATTTATTCATTTTAATCCTTTTTCAACAAAAAGTGCTCTTAAAATAATCTACCACCAGTAAAAATTTTAAATATATTTTATATTATCCATACCTGTAAACAGAGACGTAACTAGGCGTTGGCATTTGGGCAGTTGCCAAGGGCGCAACAGTCCAAGGGCGCCAGAATCTCTTAAGGGATATTGTAAATTCGCCTTAAGAACAGTCCCAGGGCGCCAAGCTATATATTTGCCATGGGTGCTAAAATCCTAGTTACGCCTCTGCCTGTAAAACATATTTATATAACTTATCAGACATTCCTAATTTATAAATTATAGAATTTTATGTTTAATATTTATTTGATTTTTAAATGAATTATTATATATTATAGTAAAAATTCTATTTTTAATACTTAGATGCATGTCTATAAGATATCTTTTGAATATGTAGATATCACATGATTCTTGATAATGAATGATCAGATGCATTACATTAGTTTATTGCTATATGTCTCAAACCATATAATATTATAATGTACTAAATTCCTGATGGGTTAATATGTTTGAATAATCAAATTATTATATAAATTGGATGACATAATACTAGTAACAATATATACGATTAGCAAACAATAAAATTACTGTACAGATAAAACAAGTTTAATCCAATATCAATTGATAAATTAATCTTAAAGAGAACATTATTTAGGTTTAATTTATCAATAATTATTTCATTTGAGAAAGCATTTTTTATATATTTCCAGTTATTAGTTTATTTGTTTGTTTGTTTGTGACTAGTTATTGCCTAAACGATAGAAGCTATAATCGCCAAACTTAGCATGGTTTTTTTTACAATTGAAAACCTTAGATAATTTGTTTATTTAGTGATTTTTTTAACAATTATTAAATAATTACAAATAATTCAAAAATTATATAGAATTTAATAATTTAATCAATAGATGGCGCTATGTGAAGCCTACGTTTTTCATTGAATTTAGTATGAAGCGATGATTACCTCATCACCGGTACGTGACGTCATCAATACGTAACAATGGGCGATATGCAATGTGATGTAATTATGATGCCACGTCGCCGCTATGTGCCTAATACTCGGTTAAATCTATATTAAAATTGGATACCAAAAGTCAACTGATTTCAAATGCAATAATTAATAAATCAAGTGGCAAAATGATTTTGTTCGAATTCGAGAGGTCTTCAAAACATCTGATCAATATTATGCCACGATGACATCACGTAAGCTCATCGATAACGTCATCGTGAACATAAATCACGATATATAATTTCATAAAAAAAGTCTTTATAAAATATTTTTGTTAATCAGAATCAAAAATATATTTTAAATATTTTTTATTCTGATTAAATAACCTTATATTGTTCTGTATTCCTCTTAATAATTAAAAATTTAATCATTATCTAAAATAGCTTTTTATAATAATGTAAAAAACTCACAAGTTAAAAATCAAAATAAGCTTTTAACATGATTATCAATTACTATATTATTCGGGATGTGCTTGAGATTAAAGGGTCGATTCTCAAATATTTGCTTTTGTATTGATAATTAATTTGTGACCAGATACTGCTTTGTAGTATACATATAAAATATTAAAATTTCATCAAAGTAACTCGATAGTATTTGATGAAATAAAGAAACTGATTAATAAAAGTGATGGCTCCCATTGCAAATCATATATTATATATTGAATTTTCTAAAAACAAAGTGGAACAAAATCCACATAGAATAACTGGGGAATACCGTTTTGTTTTTATAATTTATAAAAAATCCTAAAAAAGCTTATATGGCTTCTCATGTGTTATTACCTTCTATGTACATTCCCATGTAACATATTTAAACATGATTGCCATAGTTTATATATCTATCATGCAATTTAAAAAATTATTTAAAGGTACAAAATTCTACATTGCCCAAAAGCTGCAGGTTAAATAGAACAGTATTCCATTTTTCAAATAATTAGAAAAACAATATTTTCTTCCAATTGGTTTCCAAGAGTATTAGATAAATATGTAATTATAACATTGTTTTATGTAATATTTGTAACATTTTCTTTTGGGAGGTGAAGGTTTTCGCTTAGGCATGTGATAGCCTACTAGAAAAAGTAAAAAAGCTTTAGAGACAAAACTAATTTTGAAATCAATCTGATCATATGTCTATTTAAATTTTAATGGATCAAACGTTAACTTAAATTATAGTAGTAGGACTGAATATGGCAATATAGAATAGTATTCCATATTGTCATCACCCATGCGATAATATTTGAACGAAGCCTATTTCAATAGAAGCAAATCTCTCAAAATACGAAGAGATATTATGAAAGGTAAAAATACTCTTAAGAAACTCAGAAAACAATTATCATCTTACCTGTAGTCTTTGCAGATCCGATTATTTCAGACGACGCAAAAATTTTTGTATTTGATGAAAACAGGTTCTCTATTTTAAACCGTCATGCTTCCCACCGATGAAACAGAAACTGAGGCTAAAT
>WUQG02391332.1:0-17813 GCA_011317285.2 Androctonus mauritanicus | reverse complement strand
TAGTGCTTGTTTATTTGAACTTCAAGTTTACGAAGGTTTAGAAGTTTTAATAGTCATAGTATTAAAAATGTTTTAATACTTGCGTCTAGTGCATTTTTTGACCTACATGGCTTAATACTTTCTTTAATTCTAATTTTTTCCTTGAAATTGGTTATTGGCTTGCCATTTCCTTTAAATATATGTGGGTATTTATTAAGTGACACTCTTTAAACTTGGGTGATCTTACTTTATGCCAATAGTGTAGACTGGTTTTTTCTGCCTCATGGACTATGGCAAGTCAATTCAATTTGATCTTGCTTAACCAATTTCTTCCAAGAAGTGATAGTTTGTCTTTATTGACAACAAACATTTTTAACTCAGCTTCCTGATTTTGATACCAAACATTGATAATGGCTTCATCTCTATCTGCAAAGTGGTGGCCTCCATAGGCATGAAAAATAACTGAAGTTTCAGTAAAGGGTATGTGTGACAGACCTTTTATCATAATCCAATCCTGACACCAATGTAGAGTATGATCCATTATCCACTTCAAATGTTATAGGAACATTGTTTATCATCACGATGACTTTATATGGTATATTTCCCCTTGTTACTTGCAAGGTGTCTTAAAAGTGTATAGTTCAAGCTCATGAGAGGGTCTCTTGGGAGACTGCCAAATATTGAGTGTCCTTTGGAACATCTTGCTTGGTGCCTTTGGCTGTAGGAAACTTCCCTTGCAAACATGCCATGAAAATGTGGTCAATTTTGCCGTACTTCCTACATCTTGACATTTTGTGCTTGCAATTACTGCATAATGAGCTGCTTTACATCAATTGCACTGAATGTTGTCAGGCTTGTAGTTTTCTGAATTTCATATTCTCTCTATACATGTTTCTTTGCCCTTAATTTGTTTAAAAGTATCTCTATGGTTGCCTGTTTTAATTCAGTTGTGTTTCTTGTGGAAGACTATTCCTATTGTTATTTGCACAGCCTTCTCATAAGAGAGGTCTTTCTCTCTCAATAATCTGTACTGTATGAATTCATCGTGCAATTCACAGACTAGTCTGTATCTCAAAGCCTGATCTGGGAAATTTCCAAAATTGTATGTTCCAACTAACCATTTTAGTTCAACCATATACCCAGAAATTAACTGTTTCCTTTTGGTTCCTTTTATAGAATATTCTGCTATGCACAATGGCTGCAATTTAAAATGACTTTGCAGCAAGACAACTAGCTCAGATCAAGGTTTTGTGTTGGGTAAGGCAGTTGCTGTCAGGCTTTTTAGGACTTGATACGTGGCTGCATCTATACTTACTATCAGGACAGTAACCTTTCTATCCTCTGATATGGCAATAGCTAGTAAGAAGCCTTCCAGTCATTCAAATAATAATCAATGTCATCTTTTCCTTCTTCAAAGGGACTAACCTCACTGATCATCATTATCTTCCCTTTTATATCTTTGAATGGTAGCACATGATAAATTCATTTGTTTAAAACAACATACTCCATGACAAATT
Source organism: Androctonus mauritanicus (assembly GCA_011317285.2). NCBI lineage: Eukaryota > Metazoa > Arthropoda > Arachnida > Scorpiones > Buthidae > Androctonus > Androctonus mauritanicus. The sequence goes on along the minus strand of WUQG02391332.1, from coordinate 16,317 downwards.
TAGGTGATTTTGATCCTCATCACCAGTGTAATATCTCAGTGAATGAATAAAGTTGAATACTATAATATTAAAACATTTACTTTATTGTAACACACATGATGACCTCAGGGTATTGTAACACAATGATGACCTATATCTGGTTATCCCTTACGCAAAACTGACTGGCTGACTGACTAACATCTCTCTGGCAGGAAAAGGGATAGATGTTTACAACTGCTATATAATATTTCTTATGTGATAGCAATATCAAGATATCACAGAAATAAAACACAAAATGGAAGTTATCAATGTATTGGACTATTGTGCTTGAACTCATATATAAATTGCATTGACCAATCACAAAATTCAGTATACTGTCAATGTATTAGTTCTGGCCTTCAGTGCTATTCCTGATTCTGACAACTTTTAACCTGACACTTATATATAAATATTAATAATAACTTCTTTCCACCAGAAAAGGATATTTTGTGTCATCTGTCAATACTTTCCTTGATGATTATAGAGTTAATTTACTTGGAGATTTGATAATTTTTAACACTTACTACTATTATTATTATTATTATCATTATCCTATGATAAATCTTTATTGTCAAATTGTGTATTTTTACATGAATCTAATTCTTGTATATTATCTTTTTTATATATATATTTTCATGTTTCATTTCAGACAAGTCTTCAGTGATATCCATTGGCCAGTTAGCCAGTTAAATTCACTTTCTTTGGAATCTTTTGATGAAATTTATTTTTTCATGTTATTTCTTTGTTTGCCTCAATAATATACAATCTTGATGTCATATCAAGTTTCACAATTTTTCTGAAACAATGCAAACTGATAATCCAAGCCTTGTTACATTTTGGAAGGTCTTTGAAAAGATGTCGCATCATAATCAGTTTCTGCATATCTATTCCATCTTTTAGAAAGTTATCAAATCAAGAATCTTGAAAGTCAAATTTGAGTATTTTAATTGGAAGAGTTATGCAAAATACTTTTTCCTATTAGAAGCTGTTTCAATAAGTCATTATTGGTTTTATATGCTTCATCTCAATTCTTAAAAGTGCATTTGATAATTTTAAATACAGCTTCCATGAAGCTGTTGCTTTGTGGATATCAGATTAGTAGTGATATGTTGCTCCTATACTTTCGCAAAAGAATTTCTGATTTCTAGTTCCTACGATGATTCCTATCTAGAATGAATTCATTTTTAAGTATATCATATTGACAATGTTTGGCTAAATTCATATAATGTAATTAATAATCAGAATTTTTGATCAAGACTGAGAATTTGATAAAAATATATAACTGATGCATGCAAGATGCAAAAATGATTATGAACTGATGCCAGCAGATTTTCCTGAGAAATCTTGGCAAAAGGAAAATTACTATGGATCTTTCCCATTTGGAAAACAATAATTTTTAATTATAACCAATATCTATTCTGGATATCCAGAAATAGCTATATTTAAAAGAAAATGAAGTAATATCATATCTTAAATTAATGTTTTTATCTATAAAATAACTGAACTTGCGTAGAAGAAAAACAGACCAACAAAGATAAAGAAAAGACAGCCAAAATAATAATGATACATAAAGAATGAACAAAAAAAACAGTAGTTAATATAACTCCACCAAACACTTTGAAAACAGTGTGGTGATAATGTAGTAAAGAATTTAGACAAAAGAAATAAAAACGAATTACTGATATATAAAATAAATGCACTATATATATATATATATATAATACATTGCTAAGCCTTATTCTAGTATTATGATTGCATTAATTTCCAACAAATACAGTTATTAATATAACAGAATATAATATCAGTATGATAAATTATAATTTAAAATACTGTATGTCAAAAATATATTGTTTTTAAAAAGAGTATAAAATTCTAAATAAAACTACATTGCCTATATTTTTCCAATTAAATGTTCTTTTATAATTGATAAGGGTCTAAATGGCCAAAAAATTTTAGTTATGGTTATTTAATGAATAGTTAAAAATTTTTGACCTGCTTTTAGGCTTGTAAAGATATTTTTGAAATAAGATACACTCCAGTTCATTTTTCTTGATATCTGAATTTTATCATTTTATAATAAAAAAAGATATTATTTATAAATGTGCAATTTTTAACAAATAATTTCAAAAAAAATTCTAAAAATTGGAGAAATTATCAATGATTTTATAGCAAATTGTTGACCATTTTTTTTTTCTAAAATCATTTGTTAAAAATTTTACATTCATAATGTTTCTTTTTATTATAAAATGATTATTAAAAGCTTTTAGACACTTTTATAATTCTATTTTGAGACTTCGTCAATGAAGGTTAAGGTTAGGAAAATATTGTCAGCCTGGTCTCTTGTAGAATAAAATTAAAACATTTATTCTATTCTTTTAATTTTATATTCAATGTGTCATACATAAAAACATTCAAATATTTTCTTCCATTAAGGCCAGTCCTCTGATATTAAGAAATTATAAAGATTTCATGTATTAACATTATATTAGCTGTAAGTTAGCTCTGTCTCTGACACTTGCACATATCTTAAATCAACACTTTATATATAAATTTTTATATCATCATCGTTCCACTAGAGAGATATACTGTGCATTATCTGTCAATTCATTCATCAGTTGCTTCATGATCACAATTCAAGAATTAATTTTATTTGGCAATGTCACTGAGATATACAAGTAGCCCCAACTTATGACTTTTTATTGTAAGTTGGAGGAGTTATATATCATAAATGGACAAACAGGGCCCGATCTAAGGGGGGCAAGCCAGGCAAATGCCCAGAGCGGCAAAAATGAGGGGCGGCAAAATTGAGGGCGATTGCTTGGAGAGAAAAATCTTATAAAAATTATTGCTCAGCACTAATTTCTATACGATTTTTCTCTCCGAGGTAAACTGTAGGTAAACGAAGTGCGAAAGTCGCATATAGTCAATTTTATACCACAAAAATAGAAAACTTTTTTACCAATTTTACATTTCTGAACTGGCAGCCCTTTTCATTTCGTTTATGTTTCACGGGGGATTCCCCACTCACGTGAAACATATATAAGTCAATAAAAAAAGAATTATCTTAATCCAATCAATAGTTTCTGAGAAATTCTTGGATAAACATATATACATACTTACATACACATATTCATGAAATTTCGTTCAGAAGCCCAAGTAGACTAACATACTGTATGTGAATATTATACAATTCCAACAATATTACATACAGTGGCGTACGTAAGGGGAGTTTCCGGATTTAAACCCCTCCCTTGGGCTTTGTAACACATTGTACAGATATCTCGAAACAAGTGCTATTTGAAAAAAAATGAAAACTGGAAAGTTACAAGTAGCAGAATTAATATAGTAGTATTAATAGTAGTGGTGGTGAAGATAGTAGTAGTAATACTTGTAAAACTAGAGAAAGCCTCAGTGACAAAATGTAACAAATTTCAAAATAAACCCCCTCTTGACAAAATCCTGCGAACGCTACTGGACCAGGGGGCAACTAATATTTTTGAAACCCTTCCAAAAAAAAGAAGACAAAATTGACAAATGTACGGTGGTAAATGTATAAGAAAAGCGAAAACATTCATAGAGAACTTCAAATTTTGGCAAACACTGAAACTCGAACAGTATAAAAATATATTTTTTTCACTCTAAAATATTGAGTTATAAATTGAGGCCCCTAAAATCGTGCTGCCCCTCTTGCCCCCTCTGATAGCCACTGAATATGTTCACAAAATATCTGGAGAAACATAGTAAACAACTATGGTTATATTTCATAACCATAAACTTTAAAATCTGTTTGGTTAACTTTTAAAAATTCTGACGTACACGAAAAATTTATTACTATATTATTTTTTAACTACGATAAACAATATTCCAGTTTGCCAACCAAAAAAACAAATCCAAACACTGAAATAATAAAATCGAATACAAACATTAAATGGCACACGAAAAGACTAAAGACGAAAAATGGTATTCATCTTGATAAAATTTCCAAATGCGAATCATGGCAGGAAGATGCAGTAGATAAAAACCCAAGAAGACTTACTGCTGTTATCATTGAAACGAGCCACGAGGATTTACTTGAAGAGAAAATAAATGGGCCGAATTTGTGCCACGTCATGAAACTTGAAGAATACTTGGATGTGAGTGACAACCTATTTCAATGAATGATTGTTTTTTATGGAGATTTATTCTTTAATAAAGTTTTCATTCTGGAGACGATGTTTTTTGAATTATACGCATTTAAACAATTTATATTCCCTAGAGACCATCATAGATTTAAATTATCTCATGAAAATTTCAATAGAAATGTCAGTGTGCGCGAATGGCAAATTATTAACAGTTGATCTATATGACAGATAAACGAATGAGACAGTCGTTAATTATATTAAGTTTTATAACTTTTCTCGAGGATTTTAAATAGTTTACCATCTTTTCCTTAGTAATTTAGCAGTACAAGTGTCTACCTTCGCCTCTGCTACGTAATTATTCCAAAAGTTTGGGAGTTAAATGAACGAAGTGGGATTTTTAAATAACGCAAATCGAAAGACTGAATGGGTTATTCATAAATTCCTCCAGTTTAAAGTCGAAAATTTCTATAAGATTTGCTTAATTTCTCAAGAAAGGTAAATTCTTAGCTTTGAATACTTTTGCCTTAATTAGATAACAGGATGGTAACGCTAATATAAGAACAAAAAGATTAAACTAGGAGAAAATGAATTAAATCAATATTGTTAGTGAAATTACATTAGTTAAACATTTCGGAAACAGCATTCCTTGTAAAATTAGCATACAGGTACATGTCATCCTGTGCGACTTGGCATATTTTAAAACTTTTAGAATCTTCAGAAATGTTTTGCGCTCTTCAAACTAAAACTTAAACTCTTACAACTTGATGAAAAGATTAAGAACTGCATACAAGATGAATTTTCTTCTACGAGAGATACTTTACGAAGCAAATTATTAGGTTTTTTCTTTCGTTATTCAATATTCACGCCATTAATTGGCTAATAAAAATTCAAAACAACATCCGATCTTTGTCAGTTATTATTATTTGCATATATGTATTTAAATAGGTTGATAGTAGCCATGTCCAACGAGATTTTCCATAATAAAAACATTTCTTACAAAGATTCACCTCCTCTTTTTTTTGATTTGTCGTTAATAATCGACGTATGACGAAACCATTAACAGGAATAATCAAGAATGCAGTTATCTTGAACAGTTTTCTACATTATCAAAGAATCGTTACTAGCTTCTTGACCAGCGCTTGTGTTAATCAATAGGAAATCATTTATCATCAATACCTCCCTAAAACAATTTTTTTTAATTAATATTCTTTAAAATTATTTATTGCTACGAATATTTTCAATTAAAAAAATAAATCTCGATTTAATTCATAAAAAAATCACACTAATCTCGATTCCATTCGATAAATTTTAAGCGAAGAAAAAAAAAAATCAATTTTCATCGCTCTTATTGGTTAATTTAAATTTAAAATAAACGAATGTAGAGATAACACGTGTCGATAACATAATGGATTATTTGAATTCGAACTTATAATGAAGTATCGTTATTTTCTAAAAATTAATCTTGTTAAAAATTATATCTTCGCATCGGTAAAAAAATCTTTTCGACACTTAATTATTAAATAGTACAGATAAAGTATTAATTTTTGAACGCACATAAACAAAATTATAAATTTAATCTTCTTAATATTATTAGCATGAATAATCTGAATCGGATTAATTTAATTATTTTACTTTTGATTAAATTTAAAAAAAAAATAAAAATAATTTTTCAGATTATTAAAACAAAAGTTAAATTACTAAATAAAAGGTTACAATTTAACGTTCGAGACGGGGATGAAAATCTTTTACGTCGATAAGAAGAATTTTTAATGTAGTTCCAAATTAACGCCCATCCTTAATTGATTTTAATTAACTTTTTTATTTTTTTTTTTTAATTAATTTAAAAATATGAGAATTTTTCATTAACGCTTTGTGTCCACATCATCGATTAGCTTTAAAAATTCAAGCGGAACGATGGAGAAAAATACGATTTAATACTCGATTTTTTTTTCTTTTTTTTTTTGGTAATTTAGAATATTTTTAGTGTATAAAAAATGCTAAGAATGTTTTCACTATAAAAATCTTCTGTTTATACAAAAGATTAAAAGCTTTTCGTTATATTTTTTTATCGGAAAAAATTCCGAAAACGTTTATACTACGACTTAAAGCATAAAAAAAATTTTTTTTTGGTAATTTTATATATATATATGTATAGCGTATACGTATATAAAAATTTTTATATTTAATCTATAGGAGGTAATATATCAACGTAAAAGGTTACTTTCTATTTTTAGACTAGAAATTTTTGAAAAAAGTAGGTTAGGCGAAAATTTCGAGTTGTTCTTAACGTTTACTTTTCAATATAGAATATATATATATATATATATATAGGAATTGGCCAACTGTAAATTTCTATTCTTTACTTCCGATTTTAAGAAGAAAGCATGCAACACGCGATTTTTCCAGACATGACAAATGAAACTTCTACCTTGGCAATTTGATTGATGAGTAATAGCCATGTCAAAACAGCCATTTTTACTCGTTTGCTACAAAAATCGCTATAATTACATTTCCTCGAGAGAGACAGAGGAAATAAAAAAAAATAATAATAATGTCGTATTAAAATTTACTTTCAGTTCTCCTTCTCCAGTCGTTCCTTCTTTTCCGTGCGTTCTACCTAACGGATTTTATAGATATTTGGAGCTAACATTCAAAAGAGACTTTGTCACTCGAACACAACTTTTGGGAATGATCAAAAAAATGCGTTTCTCTCAAACTTTTTTGATTAAACAGTCTACTTTCAAAGACCGTTATAACTAACAAGTAAGACAAACTTGCTTTTGGATGATTAAACTCCGCAGAGATCGTGGTATGAACCACATAAATCGAAATCAGTATTTAACTCAAAATTTTCAATTTTTGGACAAGTCTCTTTTGAATGGTAGCTGCTCATATGCACGCTCCATTTTGGATAAATTAAACGATTTTATTCTCAATAACCATTTGGGTTATAAGTAAATTTATATATATATATAAAAAAATCGATGAATTCGAGAACGATCAGTGAAAATAAAGAAATGTTTAAAAAAAAAATGCATAAAATCATAAAGTAAACCTAATTTTAAACATCTTGGGTATATTATATTAAAATATATAGTGTACAGGTTGTTAAGAGTTGTATATATTTTAGACGTGAATATATAATCAGCTGCGAAGTTCGTTTCTTTGCAGTTTAAACTTGAGAATGGATAATCTCCAATATATCTCCGAGATTATTGAAGTCTGATGTGTGGATCCTGTTTAGAATCTGAGTCTAAATAAAATCGGAATTGCTGTTTTCATACGATGAATTATTGAATGTCTAGAGAAATCTTACATCTGGGCTTTTTCTTAACTACTGTTTACTTGCATCTCTGATAATAATCCTTTTTCTTTTCTTTATTATTCCGCATTCTTTCCCCAGAGACTCTTTCCGTATCGCACAATCTCGATATTAATTTCAGTTTTCTAACAATATTCGCTGCCATTTTTTAATCTCAATTTTTCTGTTCCAGTTGGTTATATTTTCTTATGGTTCCTTTTCGGGTGGGTCTTTTCTGATCTGAAAGAAAACGAAAACAGACGAGGCGGAGAAAAAAAAAAAACTCCGAGAACTGGAAAGATGGTAACTAATGAAGTCTAGCAAGAAAAATGGAACAGAACCAATATAACGAAATTAGCTATATGAAGGAACACTATAAATTCCTTAACTAGAAAAGTTTCTTTTTCTTTTTTTACTTTTTATAAAGATACTGAAAGAAAAGAAAGCTGAATGGTTATTATACAAATGTATTCTCTTATTTTGTTTCTACACGAAATGCTACTTATACGTGAAGTATACAATCATAAATTATTCATATCGATTATTATTCATCTCTTCGTATATTCAACAAAAATACGAGAAAGACTAAAAAAAACACTTTTTAGGTAACCATAACAGTACGTGAAGTTAAAATTTGGGGTTACAATAATAGAAAAACATTTTCGCGCATTGAAACAGTTTCAAACTGAATATGCCTCGAAAAAGTAAAGTAACTCTCAACAGTAATTTTAATTCTGAACTGCTGTGAGTTATCTAGGTATCTGTAACTGTGCTTAAAGTCATTAAAAATTCGAATTCCTTACATTTCTTTCTCTTTAGTTCTGCTTCATATCATATCATATATTTATACATATACAGGTTTCAAGGATAATTTCGAGAGTACTCGAAGCAGGGAGACTAGCTCGAATTTAAATGATTCATTAAGTTATTCTACAAGTTACTTAAAAATAATAATGAATATTCTTTCTTATAAATTTATATAATCAACTAAAATAGAAATATATTTCTGTAGATCTTATGTGAAGTGGGTTTTATTCACGCATTAAAAAAAAAATCAATGAATAGCACATAACATTAACTTATATACATGGAATGAATTGGAAGTATAAAAATACTTTTAATATTTAATTTTTTCTTACTGGTTTAGAAAAAAAAAGTTAACGGTTCTCCATTTTAAATTTTTAATTCTAGAAAAAATACTTGCTTAAGTTTAATTCGGGAGTATGTGTAAACACTGCTGTAATATTTTGATATGAAATAATCAGCCAAAAAATAATGATGATAATTTATTTTCTTCCATCGTTTATCATTTTTTTTGCGAACAGAACGTCTTTTGATGATATTTGGACCAAATATTTAGTTTCAGATCTTCATAAATCATTCTTTTATATAACAAGAATATACTAATAATACAAATCACTGTAATCATCGCTCGAGTGTGTCCAATTTTTATTAAAACTTTTAGTGACGCAAAAATCGATTTTTTTCTTCGATGCAGTCTTCGTCGTACACTTAATGAACACATTTTTCTACGTATTTCTCCGATATCGATGACCCATTTAATTCGATAGATTTTTTTTCCGAAATTTTAAGTAATCATTTGACATTTTCACACTTCTTTCTAATAGGAGATAAGTACGAATCGAGATGGTAGATAAAGATTTATCATAAATGATAGCCATGCCTGAAAAACATGTCTATCATCTCGAAGCACTTTGTTAAGTTTGCCACGTAAAAATATAACGTGTCGAAACTTCGTTTGCTAGAGAACATTAGCGGTTTAAATGTGATCATTAAATTAGGCATGCTTTTCGGTGCCATTCATGTTCATCTAAGGTCTTACTTATGGCGATAATGATAACATTTTCTCCAGGGATAAGTTTTAAGCATTAAATTTATCGACTGAAGCTGTTGATCGAATCGAACCACATGTTTGGTAAATTAACATAGTCGTGCTGTAGTTAAAAAAAAAAAACATTCAATTTTTCACTTAGTACATTTTTACTTTCATGTTAGTGTATCTCAGTAGACGTCAGACTTGAGATTAGTCCCCGTTATGAGATAAAGAATAAAAGTCGTAATTGTGTCATCATAGATTTGGTGACAATCCGTGCAGAAAAAATCGATCGATTCGTTCCCCCTTCAAGAACAATCAGTTATAGGTTGGATTTTTTATTTGCTTCTTATTTCATCCTCTAAAGAAAGAATTCCTAATCAATGGATGGATAAGTCTAGTTGGAGCATTTCTACTGTCAAATTATATCTGTCTGACTAACTCAAGACGACTCGAAATCCCAAAAGCACTCGAACAGAATTTTTATACCCGACAAGCCTTCTGTTTTTAAGAATACGATTCTTTTAATTAACATTAATTGTTATCGATGTGAAAACGCATTACATCGAAGCGCTTCTTAGTCGAACATCGTGTTTACATGGAAATTTTTCTTGCGCTAACAACCTCGCAAATATTTATTATTGCAGATTTATACGACTTGACTTTCATATATTTTACATTTAACCACGTTCTTCCTATCTTCGACACAGTTTGATTTATGTAAAGAATTTAGTCGACAGGGATTTTATTACGTGGAAAAATTCACGATAAAATACATTCTTTTTCGTTTTACATCATAAAAGCTAGTTGCAAGTCTCGAAAGAAACCATATAAAAACAATTCTTAACATTCTAACGATATCTTCACAACAAATACTCGATACTTTACATAGTCGTGGCAAAATATTACATCAGAATTTCACCCAAAAAACTAAATTTATTAAGAAATGTTATAATTCCACACCATATCTTTTTTTTTTGTTTTTGAAGAAAAAAACATTCTTGTAACTGTGATCGATAATTGCATTATTAGTATACAATGGCAATTCATTAAACTAGAAATTACTCGCTCATATAAATGAACGGAAATATAATCCTGTGATTTAATCGTATAATATTATATATAACGACGAAAAACGTCTCCAAGCTCGTGTAGGGAATACAAGATGGAATCATAAAATGGCATCCATTATTACGTTACAGCGCCATCTGTGGATTCTGTCTTTTTAGAGAAACTACAATTTCAATTTAATTTTTATTATTTAATTTTTAAATTATTAACAACAACAAATAATTTTGGCTATCGCAAGCATACAAAAACTAGACCTTTCTAAAGATACCCTATTTATAGAAATTGACACAGTAGTTCGGTCGAAAAAGGGACATCCAGCCAGCCAGCCACGTTTGACTATTAATATGTATAAGAAATTATCCGTTCATATAAATGAGCCGAAATATAAACTTGTGATTTAATTTTATAATAATGTATATAACGACGAAAAACACTTCCTAATTCGTATAGGGAATCCAAGGAGAAATCGTAAAATGGCATCCATTATTACCTGCATATCGACGATTATGATGAAATAGCGCCATCTGCGAATTCTGTCTTTTTAGAGGAACTGCAATTTCTATGTAATTTTTATTCTTTAATTTTTAAATTATTAAAAACAACAAATAATTTTGGCTGTCGCAGACATCCAAAAATTACATCTTTCTAAAGATAACCTATTTATAGAAATCGGTACAGTAATTCATCCGAAAACGGGGCATCCAATCAGCTACGTTTGACTATTAATAATATAATGATTCTTATTATAAAAATGTTTTTGAATTATTTTGTCTTCTTAGGATATCTTGGTGGCAATATGTGCAATAAAATAATCTTTGATTAATTATTAAACAGATTTTTTAGACTGTGCAAATATATACACGCAAAACTTGATATATAGATAACTCTCGACGACTTCTGCCACGTAATAAAATCATCATAAGCTTGCACTGCAGTCAGATCTGGGATCGATTCTGGACTCTCTTGGTGGTAAGTGGCAGCGAATGCCAATTTAATTGTTCATTTGGACAGACAATACTGCACATATTTCACTATTTAAGAGCAATAATATACTTAATTAATTAAAAAAATATATATAATTGGTCGCATCTGGTATTAATCTTAATTTATTTTATTGATGATAAAATCACTCGCTATCGCTAACACTAGCAACACGCCGTTGATATCGAATAAAACATTCTGCTATTGTCATCAGATAAATATAATTTTGGTCTCTGCTAAAAATTAATTGAAATTAAACAGATTCGAGTAGTATTCATTAAACGCAGAATAAATTAATGGCCAAAAACTATAAATATTTACACGATTATCAATATTTTCGTTTCATCTTTGACTACCACAACATTTCTCTCCATTTAATTAAAAGATTTCAACAATCTATAGCATTTAGTCTGTAAAATATTCGTTATTAAAAAAAATCCATTCCATTCTTCAAGGTTCTTGATGTTAACTTTAATTAAGTTGGGAATTAAACTTTCTAGAAAGTTTAAATTCCTAACTTAAAACGCTTTTAAATGCATTTAAAACTTTCTGCGAAATTTTTCGTGTATTTCAGACGAATCTAGTTTAATAAAAGATAATGTTTTAAATTCATGACGTGAATTTTATGCAATATTAAATTATTTTAATATTTTCTTGCACCAGTTTTAACCGAGATTCGTTAGGAAGGACGAAAGGTACGTAACAATGACAGTGCAAGTTCGCTGTCATTGTTACGTTCGCCAATTTCGTCTTTCCTATCTGACCAACTACAAATGTTAAAAGTTTTTATGTTTAAACAATATCTTATAGTTTCCAAATACCATAATTCTAAAATGCGAAAAACTAATACACGCCCCCAAAACAAAAATATAGCGGAATTTTACAGTTTGCACTAAATTCGCCGAATTTTTTAAAGGATTTTTGTTAAAATTTTCATTAATACTTTTTGTTTCAAGAAAAATAATTGAGAAGTTTATAAGTAGCTAGCTGTTGTATTTCTTAAGGAAGTATAACAAATTGCAATACAAATAACGTAGCTAACAGATAACAGGCTTAGACATCGATAACATGCTCAAGGAAGGAAATGAGACCAAGAAACTCAGTCAATTAACGTCGATGGCAGTAGTCGTATCACGTGACTAATAGCAATCGACTTGGCTTCCTCTCCCCACAGAGTCAGAGCTTTCAACAAAAGATATAACAAACTGCTCCCGTTTGTCCTCTGATTACGTAACCGCCACTATAAATTCTGCCATAAACACCTTTAATAACCATTATTCGAGTCTCGAACGGATTGAAATGAGGAAATATGCTAACTTACCTTTTCTTCGTCTCCACTCTGAATACTCTTGTTGCTATGGCGACTATGAAGAGATTCTGCATGTGATGAACATGAAATGCCTTCGGGCGAGACTCGATTCATATCGTCGACCGAAAGAAAGTCTCTCTTCCTAGAGGGTGTTTGACGTTGTTGAAGTTTTTGGTCCGTGGGCACCGCTTGGAATCTCTTCAATATGTTGGTGCGAAAATTGGAACTGAAAAGAAATCCCTCGTCGGTGGTAGACATTGGTGGAGCTGGTGTCATGGGTGCCACTACAGATGCAGGGGCACTTTGCGGAGGAACTAGCCAAGATATGGCTTCCTCGATGAGAGAGGTCTGGTATTTTTTCAAGTCCTGGTCGACCATATCACAAGCCGTGACTCCCTGACGATTGCAGACAGCCAAACGTCCGCCACTTTCTAGCAAATGACGCACGCACTGCCAAGGAATCCTCAGTTGACAGGCAGCTAAGTGCAAAGGCGTAACTCCATGAGAGTCTTGGACATTAGGTATTGCTCCGTATTTTAGCAGCAAGTGTACCATGACATCGTTACCCAAGGCAACGGCCAGGTATATAGGAGGAAGGAGATACAACGTATCTCTGACATATTCTTCTTCGTAACTCACCTGTCGGCCATCCAAGCCAGTGTAAATAGTCTTCAGAGATGGAAGCAAGTCTGTATTAATGTTGATGTAATGTCTGGGAGGAGTGACAGCAACCGGAGAACAACTATCGTTACTAAGATCACTATTATTACTAGGACTAGAAGCAACTAGAAATTTAGCCGTGCTTGGACTTAAAAGATGGCTCGGTCGTCGACATCTCTCGGGACAACTATCCTCAGAAGTGGCAGAATAACTCTCTCTCCTCCAGGGATCCGCGGTTTCGGTTGGCACCCCACCTTCGTTGGGATCCACGCCGTATTTTAACAGTATCCTAGCCACCTCCACCGAATTGTGCTCGATGGCCAGATGTAGAGCGTTGGAGAAAATGGGTGGGGATTCCTGATCGGTCGACATGCTCTCCCTCCTGTCCAGTCGATCCAGCAGCGTCTGACTCTTCCTTAACAGAATCTCCACATCCTGACTGACGCAATGACTGTGAGATCCGCAGCTGGATTTATCCAACAAACTACCGTGTAAATTAACAGGAAACCTCCCGTGGTGTATCTCTAGCATTCTTCGAACGAAGGCCGGATCGTTGTGTCTAATGGCCCTGTTCCGCCTCGAATGATAGATCATTAATGCTAGATGTGAGGCTGCCACCCGAAGGCATGGCTCCGGGTGATGTGAGAGAGTTGTAAGAGGTGCTACAAGGAAGCACCTCTTCACCCCTGATACCAGTGGGTGAGTGGCTTCGATGACGAGATGACTGCCTGCTCCTACCGTACACATATTCCGAATCCGGGTACACCTGAAACAACAAAAAAAACAAGAAATTTACTCCATTTTATATAACTTAAAACATATCTGTTAGCTTATTCCAACGCAGCTTAAGTTGTAGGATACAGAGAAAAGCGGTCGATGGTCAAATGGGGAGTAATGTACGACCTTGAGACGTCCTTCAGACATTTGTGGCTTACAGAGTCAATCGAATAAAAATCCTTTCTATAAATACATCCCCGCGTATTAATTAAATAAGGGAAAACACTTTAAAAACACTTTTTTTTATTATTACCTAATTAAACGTCTTCTCTAACGATCTCCGCTTTGAATGTATAAACTACAAATTTAACGAAATCTCATTAAATTTACCATTAAAATATTATATAACTCGATATATAATATTTTAAAGCTGATTACTTCTTTAACAAGATTATGTATATAGCTAAATTATTTTTAATTAAATCAAGTGATAATTGTGATAACGCGATTTGTTTATCGGTAGATAAACAAGGCAGCTAGAGAATGAATGGCATTCAAAACGACGGAAACTTCATATTACTCTTTTTTAAAAACCTTTCATCTAGCAGAACAGCGAGTATAAGGCGAGTTAAACTATAATACAGTTGCAGTAGATTCATTCTGCGAAAATAACTCAAAATTCCCAACGAAGAATATTTTTTGTCTTTATATGATTCCTTCCTATTCCTCGATTCCCTAAAAAACGTGTAGAAATTTAAAAATAGTGTTCATGTTTTCAAAAATATTTTGCATAAATAATAAAATTTTTTTCTTTCCGAAACTTTTTTAACGGGTTGTTTTTCGTAATGGTAACAAGATAAAGTACAATTATTCTGCCATAATCTTCTGATTAATGACTTAGATTCCTCCTTTCCTTTCCTTCTCTGGAAAATGATCTGACAAAGTATATTAAAGTCAACGAATATATGATAAATGATAACCCCACGATAAAAGTAATAATGATAATATTTAAATTTTATCGTAAAATGAAATCAATAACATCTCTCTTGAATATTTATTTTCAATCCAATTATTCTTACTACTTACGATAACAACAAATTATTATTTTTTCCTTCTTCTTAGACTAGAAATTTCTTCTCAAAATCTCCGTTTTCTTAATATTTTTATAAAGTTTATGTTCTAATCTGTGTTTAAAAAATTTACTAAAAAATTTATCAACATGTTTATATTACAGAAAACAGGGAAATATGTCTTCAAAATCTAGGGAAAATTAAATATATTTCTTAGCATTTTGCGAAAGGGAAATATCCCTACTATATATCCTTTCTGCAGACAGAAAAACATTGTTTTCATGGAAATAATGAATTATTTTTACAATGAAATCCTTGCTTACAGAAAATATTAAATGAATTTTAGTAGAGGATTTTATAACAGATCCTATTATAAAAATTGCAATATTTATTTATTTAAAGAAATTGTTGATTGGCAAAAATTACGCAAGCATTAAGAAACGTGAGCTTAACTAAAATAAAAAATCCTAATTTACCTGTAAAGGAAATTTCTTTCAAAACAACTTTGGAAAAAAAATCTCATAGCGAACATTTAATGGACATTAAAACAGACTATACTCATCTTTATTTAAATATTGTAAGCATAAAAATTCACTTATTGCAAGTTAAATTTTTTTCTTTCCTCGATGGGTTTTACTTATTGCTTTTATTATTATTATTATTATTTTTCTACGCTTAGGTAAAAATAATAAAATATAGATGACAACTGCGCTTACCTTAGGAGGTCGTACTCCAAAGTTTCCCAAATCGCTCTGCAATCCAAAAGGGTATACTTGCTGCTGTTGTTGCTGCTGCTGTATGTTTAATGGTGGGGACGATGTCGACGGACATTCGCTGGATCTTCCCCAAACGTTCATAGACATGGCAAGGTCAGGAGCGATGCCAATTAACAAATTGCCTGCCCACTTCATGACGTGGGTGGCCAAGAGATGCATCTGATTTTTGATTCATATTTTCCGTTTTTGAATCTGAAAGATAAATATTGCACGGATGGTTAAAAAGAATTTTCGCTTCCGTTCTTTATAAAACAAAAAAAAAAAGCCTGTAGCGACAACAGCAAACATCGTTGTTGTTGTTATTGTTTTCTGCTCTTCAGTGGTTCTTCATGTAACAACTATAGTCTGTCTTGGTTAAGAAAAATCTTGATGTAAACAAACCGTTTCTCTGAAATTTGTATTCATGCTCTCTAAATGAATGCTGATTGGGTAAAAATGTGTGGGTGGAAAAGTCCATCT
>WUQG02391222.1:0-17815 GCA_011317285.2 Androctonus mauritanicus | reverse complement strand
CACACACACACACACACACACACACACACACACACACACACACACACACACACACACACACACACACACACACACCACACACACACACACACACACACACACACACACACACACACACACACACACACACAAAGTTCTATTTATTTTATCTGAGAATTATTTTCTGCTATGCAAGCAGCTGTATGAAGTGTACTGATAAATCTTATCAGATTTGTTTTTATCAGTGCATTTCATATAGCTGCTTGTGAAGTAGGATATATATTTATGATGATTATTTTAATGGATATAATCAATTTATAAGGCAATTCAATTTTTAATTACCAGCAGAATTGTCTAAAATAACAAAAGAATAGTTTTCTATATATAATCCTATTTAAAATAAGACATATTGCATTTCAAAAGAGTTTTTGTTGAAATAGAAATGCATAATGGACACTAGACACATAATAAAGTTTTTGATAAAGGATTGTAATTCATTAAAATGCAAAGCAAGATTTCTGACTTGTGATGGAGATGCATTTGAAATTTTCAGTAATTCAAACTTTTGTAACTCTGAACATGATTTCCCACAGGTACAATACTATGAATGAAAGTTATATTTCCTAATCATTAGAATATTTGAAAAAATTTTAAAAAGAAATAAAATATAGTAATATTGAATAAACATTTCAGGATCTGTATACTTGATTCATTATTCTGGTGTATAATCTGCTTATGCATTTTTGATTTAATGAATTAAATAAATTTATATAACTTTTTCATTTTATGAAGATACTATTTCATTATTAATCAATTATTCACTATACAGTTTA
This sequence comes from Androctonus mauritanicus, assembly GCA_011317285.2. Taxonomy (NCBI): domain Eukaryota; kingdom Metazoa; phylum Arthropoda; class Arachnida; order Scorpiones; family Buthidae; genus Androctonus; species Androctonus mauritanicus. The sequence continues at coordinate 17,003 of WUQG02391222.1, read as the reverse complement.
TTTAAATCAATGATTGTATTTTGTTCTATATAATAATTTATGCTCTATAGGTTCATATCTTAATAATTTTTTTTACATATTGAATTCTTGAATTATTTTGGTAAAAAAAATTCCCTTATTTGGATATTTATTACCAATTCACTGATGTAAATAATTGAATTAATTGATTATTTTTATAATTTTCTTGCTTATTTTCATCACTAATTATACAGAGTTATACAGTACAGTTATACATCTAATTATGCCAGATATATTTTCTTATCAAATTTGCTGTGTTTGTCATTCATTTTGGGACAAAATTTGTTTTCAGTGAAGATCCAGTATTGAATCTAATCTTGGCATATACCAATAATAAAAGCAATTGTAATATATTTACCTCATTATTCAAAAGTTTTTGCAACTATAGATCAACTCCAGTTTACAAGCATATATAATTTATACTGAACTTCAATTTATAAGACTTTACCCCTGTTTTATGAAAAACTTATAATGAGCAAAAGTTTCAATCTCTATTAAGATACTCCTTGTTAATGTGAAGTAATAATGATGGAAATAATAACAGAGATTATATAAGTATTTTTCATGGAATATTCCAAATTTTTAAATATTTTAATTTTATATTTTAAAATTTGAATGCTGTTTTATTCTATATGTGAGGACTGATATAGGTGGTTACCAAATTTCAATATAAAACAATTTCATGTAACAAAAAACCAAATTTGTCATGTGATATGATTTCAACTTAGAATCACAATTGAATCCAGATCCCAATCGTCAAAATTTATATGAGGGTCCTGGCTCAGCTATCAATTTTTTACAATCCATTTCAATTGTCCACTATCAAACTGGCTGCATGATATAGTGCTACTTTACAACCTGATATTTTGGAATAATTTCTAGATTCAAGATCTATATTTTCTTAGAAAACGTCTTGGCTCATTGAATTTAGTTCAATGAGCCAAGACCAATCAATTCAATGATCCTTCAACTGACACTCCATCCTACTATAAGTATGACTGATCAGTGACTAGTATTTATATGCTCCATCAGTTTGTGAAGGTGTAGGTAGTCAGTAACATGGTTAAGTTAGTTTTGCTAAGCTATTGTATCTCTTAGGGGCACTTTAGACTGAACAACACCTCTGATAGGATCAATCTGCAAGCTGAAAGATAGAATTCAATGCACTGAGTCTGAACTCCTCATGAAAATCTGGAGATGAGGAACTGGATTTGAATCTGGATTCTCTAAAGTAGTAAGCAAGTGCTTTACCATGCAGCTGTATTTCCAATGGCAGTAGGATGAAATCAGCATAAAACAAGAGAGAAGAGCATATTATATCAATGATTTTTGATAATGTTCTGAATGAATTAGTACAACTATTATTTTCATGTAAAAAATATTTTATGGAAATTAATTTCTATTATACTGCTTTTTCACACACACTAAATTCTTTAAATAACTCAATACTTGTCACAGTTGTGATAAAACTGGTTTAATATATCTAACATTTCTCGGCAATACAAATTGTTGCCATCTTCAGGCTTTAAGCAGTAAGAAAACATTAGTATAGTATTTATTTATAGTATTTATGGAAATTATTAAACAATAACAAATATCAACTTTTATGAGGGACATTTTTTCTTTCTTTCTAATTTTTATGCTGTTTTCTAATCAGACATTAAATGATAAGACTTTTCCAAGGCTATTGCAGGCTGCTTATACCATGATTGAGTCAGCCAGCAGATCTTCAAGGTGAAATATAAAAATATGGGACCCAGAATTGAACCCTTATCTTTCAAAATGTAAAAGGCAGCTTTACTATATAATATGCTCACTTTTGTGCTGTGGTTGATACATTTATTATGAACTTTCTATAAGAAAACTGCCTTTTTTAGATTGAATTATGAACGTTAATGCTAATTATTGATTGATTTTACCATTGTTTATATAACTAGATGGTATTTTAGAATATTTCAATGAAAAATAAGTGGTATTTTTGGGACTCAGGAACATTATAATTTTTTCCATTTAAATCAATAATAATTTAGTCCCTGATTTATGAGAATTTTAGCATTTTCCAGGAATGCTTTAATCTTATAAACAAACTGATCTATATATAAAACTATTTAACTTCATAAAACAATGATTGCAAATTATTTCAAACATGTTCAGTGTGTGTGTTCCTAATATATTTTAGCTATATATAAATTTGAAATATTGTATTTGCTATTCTATTGAAATATACTAAACTTAATCAATGTAATTGCTTGAAATAAGTGAATTATTGAAGCTCATTTTTACCATCGCTTTTACAAATTTTAAATATTGATAAACATGGATCATTTTCAATTTTTTTTTTTTTTTTTCAAATGTGCTAATAAAGAACTTTGTATAAATGCTTTAAGATGACTTTCTTTATATGTGATTTTTGTTTCAGACATTTCAAAAATCATTCTTGAACTGAAATGATATCAGCTAACTGATGAAGAATTGTAGACTAACATGATTGGTGTTGTTGCAAAATTGCTAAGGCAGTCATCATGAGTATGAATAGTCATAAGCTGGAGTATGCATTATAAGTTACGGCCCGTATGTATTATTGCTATTGGAAGAAATTTGAGTGAGGAAGAAGATAAATTATAAATATTGAGTATTAATGATGAATACAAAATTATATAAAAAACAGGACAGTAACCAAAGTCTATATTAAAATTTATATTATAGCCTTACAAAAAACATACTGTAAATAGTAAAGCACAATGGGTTAAAACATCAAATAATAAATTACAGATCCAAGATATCAGAAGAAATGCATTCGGATTCATGTTACTAATAATAATTTATATAATAATATCGTCTATATTTCGTATTTTTAAATAGTTTTTAAGCATATTTTATTTAAAAGTGTATAAATTTTATATATTATTATATGATTATCACTTCAATTATTTTACTTGTTGTAGAAAATAATTATAAATTATTCTGTTTTTTAAAAATGTTGAAATAATTTTAATTATTTATCATAAAAAAAAATAATAATTACATTTCATTTAATATGAACTAAATAATGCTATTTTTCATATAATAGAAATCTTTTTTTTTTTTAATTTGATACAGACTATTAAAAATGCCACCCAAACGAGGAAGAAAAAGAAATGCAAAATCTAAATCTCTAGATGATGATAAAATAAAGGAGAAAGAAAAGAAAAAACAAATTAAGATATTGTTTTCTGATTTTGATCATCAAGTAGAAATGCGTATATCAAAAATGAATGAAGTTCAAAAATCTGCTGCTTGTGCTATTCGGTCAATTTATGCCAGGGAAATTTCAAGTTATACTAAAGTAAATCGGATTTTGAATTAAATCATTGATATTTTTTAAAGAAATAAACCTTTAAATATGATGATAAAATAAAAAATAAATATCAATTTTTATATAGAGAGAAATATTACCTTAATGTTATATTGAAATCCTCTTATAAATTTTATCATTATAAAACCAGATAGTTTAACCAATTTCAATAATTTTCTCTTGTAAAATAATTAATTATTTATTTTTATATATTCAATATAATATTGATAGAATATTTTCAATATTAATTAACAAATAACTTTGATGAAATTTATATTATGATTTAATTTTTTTTCAGAAAATACGTGAAATGACTGTGAAAGAATTTTTTAGTAAGTAATTTTTATATTATATAAATCATTTGTTTTGAATATTTTTTTATGCAAAGTACCCAGTTTGACAAAGTTACAATATAGGCCAAGATCAAATATCAATTAATTGAAAAAGAAAATGGGAAATAAATATTTACTTATCTGTCCAACAAAACCTGGTATTTCAAACAATATACAGATTAAATTCACTATGCCTTCTAAGGGGTTGCAGCAAACCAATTGTTTTAAAGTAATTAATAATGTTAAAAGTAAAGAAGTTCCAGAATGAATTAAAATTGCCTACTTTCCAAAGGCTTTCTTGCCAACACTTAGCATCATCTATTGGCAATAATATAAAGTAAAATTTTAATAAAATGAAATTCTATCCTGTAGGATTAAAAGATGTAATATTGAAGTGTTCCTTAATGGTAGAACACCATTATGAATTTCACGAAAATCTGCCAGTTAGTTCAAAAGTTATTAGTAGGACACAGACAGATAGACATTAGCTCAATCTTATAAGCCTCCATTTCCTTCAGAAAGTAGGCTAAAAATAAATAATATTTAGTAATAACAATGATTACAAAAAAGAATAATGTTAATTAAATACTTTAAATTGTTTCTGGAAGTTTTCTCAATTAAATAAACAATTAATTTATTTAATAATAATTTACTAGCTAAAATTATGTTGATTAAAAATATAATACAAAGAACATAATTCTATCTAAAAATCCTCGACTTTTAATAGAATTTTAATGATTTAAATAATATAAAACTATATAATAAAAATAAAAACTATTATCTTTCATTCTATTACAATATAAAATCTCAATAAAATCAAAATTCAGCCAAAGCATACTTACAAGTTGTTGTTTGTGATTATTTTCACTTTGATTGTATTTGCATCATTATATATCCTTATAGTAATTAATAATAATGACTCATATCCAATGTCATTTACATAGGTAATTTATTTTACCATAAAACATTAACTTTTAGTTTACAGTTTGATGAGTAAATCTTATTTTCTTATCAATTTATTTATAATAAGCAAATCAAGAGACTATTCATCAATTGAATTTGATTTTTCTTTGAGATTGTTGTTAATTGTAAAAATTTGAATAATGCAATAATCTACATTTAGTACTGCTTAGCATTATTAATGATTGTTTATTTGTATTTGTTGCTTATATTAAAACTAATAAAATTCATAATTATTTCAAGTTACTTTTTTAATTTTATATATAAAATATAGTTGAGAGTCTGTAGTCTGATACTTCACCAGAGCAACACTGCCAGTTGTCTGGCACTCTGCAAACCACTGCGCTCTACTGTATATATTTTCTATATATAAAGTTTTATGTATATCTGATCTCTATAAGTTTACAAATTTATTTTTTTGAGGTATAAAGCATGAATATTTATTGTATTTGTAACTTACATGTTTGAATAAGTCTTTATATTTAAAAGTTTATGCTACTTGATAATATTTATTTTGTATATTATTTGTTGATCTTAAGTATCATACTGGTATGATATCATTTCATGTGGGATTGTCTTCCTTTCAATCAGAGAGCAATATGGTATAGGTGCAATCACAGTAATCTATTAGCTCCAATAGTTTTTGATTCAGAATATTTGTTAATTATTTTTCCAACTTTGCAAAGCTCAAGTTAGACAGAAATTTTCAGTCCCAATTATTTGCATAAGTCAGGAGAATTTATTTGTATATTATATATATATGTTCACATAAACAACATTGTATGATTAAATTTTTAAATAAATTTCTCACTGCTGTAAATCTCTCTAAGTAACTTTTATAATGAGAATTGCAATGTTTGAAAACTTCTCAAATCTTATATTTGAAAGTATTCAATCATCAAATAATAGTATTCATTATTAGTTATAAATTTTTTCTTAATTAAAATTTTTCAGACAAAGGTGGAAAAGTAAATTGCTTAACTTTAAATATTTTACAAGAAGAAATTTCAAGTCTGTCAAATAATATTTCTTCTGTGCTTTCAAAAGTAAAAAAGTAAGTTAATTTACACGTTTAAATATTAAAATTTTTTTTCTAATGTTTTCTTTGTTATCTAAAATTTTTTTATTTCTTTGGCATCTAGAACTTTATATTTACTGTATCTAATTTGTGTAAATTAGGAATATCTAATTTACATAAATTATGAGTGATATTGCTAAGCTAATCAACAAATTGTTAGACAGTATAATTTAATTATTCTTTCATTAATTTAATTAAATTGTTATAATACAGCAATTGTAAATGATATTAAATCTTGAGATGGCTTTTCATGATTTCTGGATAAAAATTTAATAATTTTATTGATTTAAATCTGATATACTGTATATTTGTGTGAATTCAAATACATAAAGAATATTAATTTTCATTTATATCTCAAGATACGCTGGAACAGATTGCAAGTATGAATTAGATCCTTTCATATTTTGAAAATTACTTTTCCAATTTTGATCAAATTTGTAGACTGATTAGTACAAAGCATTATTAGCAAGGACATTTTCAGTTAAAAAACATGGCAGAAACAGAAATGATTAATATGCGTAATTACAAATTAATAAATGTGTAATATGTTTAATTTTAAAGCTGCATTGATGAATTTTAGTAAAAGTTTAAAGTTCAAATAAGACAAATTATAAAATTTTATTTTTTTTTACAAATTTTTGAATTTTAGGTGTTTAAATTGATTTTTTTCTCTATGCTAATATTAGAGATATGGAATATCAGTGTCATTAGTTTTGTATTATCTACAAATAATTTTAAGTATATTTATTTATAAAATGCAATTAAAACTATAGAAATTCATTCCATTTCAACTTGGAAGATGATAAACCTAGCAGTTATAATAGAAACACTTCCTGATGATTATTCTACTGTAGTATGAATCAGAAATATTTGAAACATTTAAAAATAAAAATATATTTTGTGCTAGTTTTTTCCTCTTAACTGAAATTTTGTAGACATTCAAAAATTATTCCTGAATCTCGGCTCCAAAGATTTTTTCTAATTTTAATATGATGAAAATAGATTTTTCCCATTTGGAAATACTTTTAAGCATTAAATAGTTTAAACAGAGGTAAACTATATATTAATTTATTAAAAAAGTTCTTAATTTTGTCTATAGATGGCAGGATGTGTTATTCTTTGGATATTTTTACTGTATTTTTTAAATTAATCTGTAATGTGATCTGTAAGAAATTAAATCTTTTAAATTTTTTCTGTTAAAAGTATATATAATGTTTCTCTAAGCAAATAATGTGATTAGGCTATGGTAAATAATATAGTGTAGTTCAAATTATAAAATTCTGAGATTATCAATTCAAAAACCAATAAATTGGATAATGTATGATATTGTTTTTTTGCAGGCATATCTTGTTATTGCAGTGATTACACTCCAGACCACTGCTATAAAACAAATCATAGCCTTTTTCATTTGTTAATGCATATAAAATCCTAAAACTATATTTGTACTATTATTCATTAAGTGCAAAATAGTGCTAGGCCAGATGGCTATGTGGTAAATCATTTATTTACTACCTTGGAAGATCCAGGTTCTATTTTGGATCTCATATTTCCAGTTTTTCAGAAAGGCTGCAGGCTCAGTCAGTCTATGTGATAATTTATGTTTTATGTACTTAGAATAAGTATTATTTTGCAGATAATTTTCTTTTTGAGATATAGAATATAATTGAGAAGTATTATATTAGCAAAGCACTGTAAAGCAAGCTATGCCTGTAAAGGAAAAAAAATTTTTTTTAAATAAAATTATTTATTTTTCATATAAATCTTAGACAGAAAGACGAAGAAAATATGAAAAGTGGACATAAAGGAACTAAAACTACAAAAGCAGGCAGAAAGGTGTGTACAGTTTTTTAAGAATAATCTAATGATTTGGAATTTTCTTTTCTGATTTAATTAATGAAGATATAATCTATATTAATGAAAGTGTTTCAAAAATTAGTTTATATATACTAGTAGGTTCCTTAACCTATGACTGCCTTGATATGATCAACTTATAAAGGCAATGTCATCAATAGATTCTGTTATTGGTCAATGCAGTTGATCTGAGTTAGATTTTCTGATTCAATGGTCTGATATATGAAAAGCATTTCTTTTTGTCTGGTACTTTAAATTTAAAAATGTTTTAAAAAGAAAAATTTTCTTAAATATATATTTCTAAAATTATTCAGCTGAGAATATTCATTTAAATAAAAAATAATAATTGTAATATCAGCTATGATAAAAGAAAATATTTTCTTTGTTATGATTATATTTTATAAAGAAGTCAATATAATATCTTTAATATTAAAATTTATACAAAAAATATGTCCATGCAGAAATTTTCTTTGCATCATATTTGATTTATTTATTTAACATAATAGTATAATGCAAATTTGTGCAGTTTTTCAATTTGATGATAAAAATTAAAAATTTTAGATATATTTAAAAGTGTCACATGGGAAAATTATATATGAAGATGGCAATCAAATGGAGAAGAAAGAATAAAAAAAATTGTTCATGCTGTAAAACTGCAATTCAATCATTCTGTTTGGCTAAGCAAAATGAATTACATTATTTTTTTTTTTTTTTTTTGGAATAAAAATAGAATTTAGTCCATTCTCTTAAAATTTTTTTTTTTCAGCTGATTAAGAGCATTTAAATATATACACAGTACATCAAAATAACAAAGATTTGCAAACAAATCTGATATAAAAGCACAAAATCAATAATATGGAATGATGGTCTTCATTAATAATATAAAATGTATTCATAACATTCTCTAAATTGATATCTTTAAGTAATATGTATTGTAAATAAGAATTCAACTAAAAATAAAAATCTCTCTAAACATTTAGGTCAAGGGAAAGACTTCTACTTTTAAAACTAAAAGAATCACAAGATCATCTAGATTATATTCAAACACACACAATTCTATTGCTACGCCATTAAATACTAAATCAGTATTCCAACCAATTACACCCAAATTTGATCCAAGGTAAGTTATAAAGAAATTATCGTTTTTATATTATTTAATGTTTATGATTTATATAATTTTTGAACAACTTTATTAGTTTACCAACACCTAATGCAAGAAAACCTCGATTTGGAGAAATTATGGTTTCTCTAGCAGGAAGTCCATTATTAAATTGTTTGCAAAGTGTAGAAAATAAAGCAGATGTAGCTGTTAGAGTAGAAAGTGGCAAGGTAAGCCATAACTTTATATTTATTGAAATTAATAAATTATTAAAATTATATTTAATTTTCATATTTAACAGGTAATAATGAGTCTTCCTGAGAAAATGGATACTTTGGAATTAGATAATACAACAAAAACTAGCCTGCTGCAAGTAAAAGACAAACTTGATAAATTGCTCCAAGGTTAATTAAAAATATGACATTTTCTTTTGCTGTAATATTAATTTTATTATAAATTTTGCTTAGATACATGGTATCAATACACATCATTCATCTGTACATAATCTGGTAGCTTTTTTATATGTAATTTATGTAATAAATATATGTTTCACTGCTAAATAAAACTTAGCCAAACATGGTTAAATTATTTTGCTATTGAACCATATTTTGAGCATTTAAAATATATGGGGCATGCAATATTCTCTATATAGTGCAATATGTTTTCAAGTCACTCTTTGCCATGTCAAAATATATATTGTTACACAATCAAAAATTATTTTATAACCAAATAATCTAGTTATTTTCTAAAAACTTGAGATTTAGAATAAGATTTAAATATACAAATTAAAAGACTGAATAATGGCCTCTGGGTTTTAAAATAATTTTTTGTTTGAAAATGTGAACACCTATCTTAAATTGCTATATTTATTTAATCTTAACTATTCAACTTGTGCATAAGGATTGTGTCTGAAATGGTACAGCTTGTGATAATTTCTGTTTAATATCAATACAGTTGGGTGTTTCAATTATGTTAAGATTTGATGATATAAATGAACTGCTTCTCTCTTTCAATGGTTCAGTGTTTCTCTTGTTTGAAACATATTGAAGATTAGCAATATTTGAATTTTCAATTGGCGGATCATCAGTGCTTCCAAGGGGCGTGGGTCGTTCTTCCGTTCCTGTCCATCCATCACCAACAGTTCTCTCACCATTTTTATTTGCTTCTAACATTTGTTGAGTTAACAAACTGCAAAAATAATTTACCATCAGCATATATTATAAATAATTTTTCAAACAATAATTATTTAAGTCTTACTTTGAGCAAGATGGGTAACTTTCAGGACATAAAACAGTAGCATCTAATCCAACTTCTATATCATTAGATTCATTACTGGATCCAATTAAAGAGCTCTCTATCCTATAAAAAAAAATTTTTTTAATTTAAGTTTTCGATAGAATGTGCTTTTTTTTTATAAAAATTGAGAAAAATTCTTGAAGTTATTTACATTTGAGCAATAGCAAGATTCATATTATGAAGTTGAAGCAACTGACTAGATCGTTTTTCAGGATCATTGGAATTGCAATGCAGATCAGAAGATTGATGTTTGCATGACTGCATATGAGCAAAAGAAGTGAGAGCACATTCCAATCTGAAAATAAATATTAAATTGCATAAATGTGAATTGATGAGACATTTTATATTACATCATCACTAACTTTAAACTTTGCACTAAAGATGAGAGCTGGGATTTTAGCATTGATATTTCTGCATGAAGATATTCTACTTCATTATCTTTATCTCTGAGCTGATGTTTTAAAGTATGAATAGTTTCTTCCAAATTTTCACAGAAAGCCTGAAGAGATATTAAGTATATATTTAATTTATAAAAGTAAAAATGATTTATTATTACATTTATTGGAAGTAATATAAAATTTTAATTCCTTTAACACACAAATTGACTAATATAAAATTTTAAATATTTAAAGTGAATTTAATCAAAAACTTTTGAAAAACTTTACATAATAAAGATTATGCTTTTTGAATCATTTAAATGAATTTTTAGAACTAATTTTCACAAACTCATCCAAAAATTTAGTCTCTCTACCAGATAATTTCTCTAATTAATTGATTATTTTGAAAAATTCTGGGAATAAATAAACTTAAAGAGTTATCTATTTATAGATAAAAATGATCATCATGCATCTTATTTGTAACTAGTAAATTTCCCAGTAAAATATTGAGAATTATGGGGTAAAATTAAAATATAAATACAGTATTTTAACTTTTATATCTTGGAAATTAAATAAAATATTATATAGTGTTAATTGTGCCTGTAGATAGTACAGGTGCTCCTCAAGTTATGAATTTTGTATGTAACTCAGATACTATTGTTATTTAGCTCCTAAAAGTAAAGAAATTACTTTATATACTGTATTTTATATTTCAAAAATGGACCAATTAGAAATTTCTTAATTCATAGATTTTGAATAAAAAGTTCCAATTATAAAGCAAAAGTTTTTTGGTGTAATCTCTACCATCTTAAAATATTACCATAATGTTAACTATGTAGTTTTACATTATGATAGCAGAATGCTCTAACAATTAATATAATGTTTAAAATTTTATGAAATTTATAACTCAAGTACCTGTGTTAGAAATGATAACTGCAATTATGATGTAATCTAATGCGCTATAACCATAATTTCTTGGCTATGTATGTAAAAAGTATATAAGAGTTGTTATTCTCTCATTAAATTCATTGATTAAAAATGAAAATCCGACAATCTTTTTTTTAACATTATTTAAATATTTTATCTTCAAAGAGAACAAATAGGTTTTAGCTAGATTTCACTATATAAAAATTTAATTGCAAATGCTGTGATTCATTTTTTAATTTTGGTTTGTTTATAAAATTTTGATATAGTTCATCAAGGTACACAAACATTTTTATCATTTCAAGAGCGAGCCAACAATAAATTTTTAAATATCAAAATTTCATAGATAAAATAGTTAATATTTTAAAATCAACAAATTTTTTATTTCAAATTTCTATACTAGAAGTTTTTAAATTAAATCATGAAAATCAAAATTTTGCTGGAAAGTATATTTAAGATCAAACTTTCTTACTAAAATCAGTTATGATTTTAGTAAGAAAATTTTAATCACTGTTTATATAATTAAATGGAAACTTACCCTGCTTTCTTCAATACTGTCATGAGGATCAGGAGGATCATCCAAGCAAAAAAAATCTCTAACCTGTTTGCTATTATTAGAAAAGATATTTTTTTTTAAAGAAATATGATTTATAAACAATATATATTCTTACCATTGACTTATTTCTTTATGTTTTAAAATACTAGTTATGTATGCCTGTAGACCTAATAGACGATCTTCCAAGAAAATTGGATCAAAATTATTACCAAACCATCTTTTAGGTGGAAGCACGAGTCTTAAACCTTTGAACAGTACTTTTAACTGTAAATAAAATTATTGTAAATATATTTATCAAATTTAATTTTAAAGTCTTTTAAATTATTAAAATAATTACCTTTTTGTTTAATCTTACAAAATCTGTGTATCTACGAAAAATAAACCAAGATTGTCCTGAAGGTTGATGTTCCACCCGAATTTTAAATACCTTTGTACAAATATCTAAATTTTATAAACAATTTTTAAAGGATTTGAAATATTTTAAAAACTTACTGTAAATCTGGTGCGTTCCTCCATCACCTCATAATCTACAATGGGAATACTATATTCCGGATAATCTTCCTGCTGGCAACTTGATCTAGAAGTTTCCGTTTCATTTGAAATTTCTTCTGATGTAGTAATTGAATCACGGGTTCTGATTTCTGAAGAATTATCACTGACATGATTATTTGCTTCTCGTTTGTCTGGTGTGCTTGTTTGCTGAATACTTCTGTCAAACTTAGCTTGGTTATCACAGATGGGTGGATCTAAGTCACTGTCATAGTTCAGCAATCCATTTATCTTTACATTATCATCATTTATAAAGTTTTCTTTCTCAACATATGCCTGCATAATGCTATCAACACAAGCCATTATGATTTTAATTATAAATCTGCAACATTTTCGTTACTGAAAAAATAAAAAATTATAAAAATTTTGTTACATTTAATAGACGTCATCATAGAGGTTCAGAATTAAGCAACATCATAGAATTTCTACACAAATTACAAATCATCTGACTGATTTAAATTTTATCATGTGATAAGGAAAAGATGTTACTTCTTAGCAAACTGGTTTTAGAGAATTTAAAGGATGAAAATGATTCTTTTATTGTTAAAGCCGTGTAACTTCTAACAACACTTAATAAAACAAGTTTTGGCTTTTTAATTAGCTTTCATAATTTATTTTTAAAAAGAAATGAGAGAATAATTGGAATGGCTTGCCTAAAATAAGGGAAATGACATCATAATGGACTTTGCAACTCCTTTACAGACTTATTAACACACAAAAGAAATTTAATAGCAACAAATTCAATTGTTTTTATACATCTGTGCCTTGTTAGTTTATTGCAAGCACTTGACCAGAACTTAAATTATACAGTTGAACTTAATAAAAATTCAATTAGTATTCTATTTGGTTAGGTTTCCTTATTTATTCATGTGATGCACTGTGCCTTTTACATACTTAGAATGCAGATAAAACTCTGTTTAACATGTTAGCATGCAACATGTTTTATTAAAATTGATTTTTTTTTAGTTTTGCCATGCAACGGTTTTATACAATATTCAACTGTAAAATTTCGAAACAGCACTCATTAAAAATTCGAGATTTTGTTCAGATAAAGAACATGTATTGGCGGAAGGAAATTTAATGAAAAAAAAAAAACGAATCACGCGCGGGATAACAGCGATACTTTCGAAAGCGAGAATAATTTCGTTCTTTGCAAATTATAAAATAACGTTTCAATATATTTCCATTGATTTAGATGGCGCCGATCGTATCGAAAATTCTGCATTTAAATGTAAATTTTAAAATAGGGTGTTGGCAAATTTGTCCGAAAAACTAGCTAAATAATTAATCAATTATAATTAAACTTGTATTAAAATTAAAATGTAAACAAACATAACGACAGATGTACGTATAGAACCAAAACGTTTTTTTTTTTTTGTTAAAATTTTTTTCCTCGCTTATAATGCGGACGAAACGAGGTCATCGAACAATATTGTTCAACTCAAATGTTTACAAATTTCCTTGTATAGAAACGAAATTAAAGTTGGTTAAATTTTAATCCAACAGAATAATTTGAAATGAAAACAGGAAATTAAACAAGCAGGAATCGTATTTGATTACTCTCAAACAGGTAGGATTAGGCAGTCAAAAAAAAAAAAACAAAAAAAAAGATAAAATTACAGAATGGCTCCAGATGGTCTAAAAAAAATTTAAGAATAGTGTTTATCGTGATAAAACTGCATTGCTAAAATTGCATAACTTAAAAATTTAATTTTGTAGTTTATTATCAATTATTTTTAATGACGAAAAGAACAACTTTATTTTTATTACGAAACTATATCGTGAAACTTTTTTATTATTTACAACTTTTATAACCAATAAATTAATATTTTTTTCTTTATATACGAAAGTTTATTCGTCTGCTTTTGTAATCATGGTGTTAATATTTTATAATACGATAATAATATCTTTCAAAAATTGATTTATTAAAACTTTAATTATAGTAATTTATCAAATTAACGGCATCCTAGCAAACGTATAAACGGATAATTAATTTCATTCACCAGTAGAGGCGCCTCCATTCTCGAAATGGTACCATAACCTCTACTGTGACCTTTCACGCATTTATAATTTTCAGTTAAAATAATCAAGACCACTAAGAGCGTCAAAGTCTAATAATATGAAATTTATACAAAGTAAACTTTCTACTTCGGACGGAAATCTTAGACGAAAACAATTGTTTCCGGTAAGCAGTAAATGAAGAAAAATGTCAAAAATAATTGTTTTCCTTGAATGATATCTTGAAATCAATTTTATTGATATATCTAATATAATATCAGAATATCTCTTGATAATTTAGCTTTTAAAAAACTTGTTTATGCCATAGGAGAATTCATTTTTCCTTGTGTACCCCTACAAGTTTGCGTTATTTTCGAAAAGTTAGCGTTTTATGGAATGGTCCATCCTTATTGCACGCACCCATAATTGTCTATAAACTAATTTTGAAAGGAAATTCTTGATCCGAAAATATTTAAAAATCTGCGCTTGTGTAATATATGTATACCCATTGTATGCAGTATCTATATTATATATTCCCTCGATGAATTTGCAAAAAACTAGTTTGACTTCTAGGTTTAGAGATGACTACGACTTAGAAACAGTCAGCGCAAGCTAGTCAGAGCAACTTATTTTAAAAAAGCAAAAAAAAAAAATTGCTATCTAGCTCGAAAACCAGGTCACGGTTCTTAGAAAGTCTTTTTAGACTATCTCTTTCGTTTGCTAATCGTGTAAACTTAGAAACAGGTAACGATGTAATATTATATACATTTTCTCTTCTCAAATTGGCTCGAAAAAAAGAAACTTTCTATAATTTGATATACCATTGTTTTATGAAAACAAAAACATAATTTAAAAGGATTCGATTGTGCGTAAATAATGTTTCGTAATCGTTTTTATTCAATATCATTCGAATTAAACTTTTTTACCGTATAGTAAATATAAAAATCAGCATGTGACAGGTGTGTAGCGGTTGCTTCAATGTCGACTGATTATCATCTCGTTAAACGTAGGAAAACAAAAATTGTCGTTTTGTAAATATCCGAGTTTCTAAAATTTTAATGTATGAGAACGATGACACAATACGCAAAACACTCGGATAAAAATAAACTATATTTTTTGGATGACAATAGGAGTTGACTAAGTTCAGTGTCTCCGAAATAAATCTACAGTAGGCAGCACCAAACTTGGCGCCCACATCCGATATAAGGTTAACGTCCAACATAAATGGGGCAGAACAAATCTTCAAAAATACAAAATAAAAAAAAACATGAATACATATAATAATGACTAGTTTCGTTAAGCATCGCATACGAATTATAATTTACTAAAAAAATATATAAAGCGTATATTATGTCGTCCTTTATATATAGAACTGTGATCATCGCATGAATGATTATATAAAAATATGTCATAAATACAACAAATACACCTTACATGCCGAAGGTGAGTCATCATCATTATTTATCTCTACACAATAATATCTAGCACCGAAAAAAAATTTTACATATTAAACAAGATAACTTAATTAACGTGTTAAAATATTCTGCTACGCAATAAATACGGGATTTACTAAACACGTGTGCTGAATTGGCAGATTAATTTCGATGGTTTTAGACTGGATAGTAAACAAAGCAGTGTTCATATAAACAAAAATCTGTTTATGGCAACACTATATATTTTTGTTTAATACAAAACAGATAACATTCTTACCATAAAACAAGAAGTTTATTATTGTGCTATTTCTGTAATTAATATGTTTGATTGTTATATTTACCCGAATCGCAGTTATATTACAATAGCCTATAATCCTACATAAGTTAAACGTAACGCGGGGCACACCCTCTATTATCACATAAATTACACGTGTAAAAATTTACCTGTGTCAGCTTAAATTTCTTTCACACATAATTCCTGTGTCTGAGTATTAGACTCCTTTAACAACATTGAATTTGTCAGCAGATCGTAATGGTTTGCATCATCCTGTGCATCCGTCACCCTTACATGCTACACATCTCTAGTTATTGCGCCATCTATCGAAGAAATATTATTATTATTTTGTCTGAATAATCTTAATTAAATTAGAAACAATTTTAATATTAATTATAATATTTCCGGTGATAAAACGTATTTTAAAATTATATAAAATTAAGAATTCATTTCGATAAGATTTTTTTATATCCGGTAGATGTCGCTTCAATGTAAACGTGGCCGTCTGGAAGTGGTGAGGTAATTTTTGTCAATTTCCTTCTCAAAAATTGTAAATTATGAGTAGTTCTATGCGAGAAAGACAAATTGGGGCCCTGAAAAGGATGCTTAACTTTAATACGCCCCCTACGAAGTCAACAGTCATCGAGCCCATATGGAAGGTATTGGTATACGATAGGAGTGGACAAGATATATTATCACCATTATTATCTGTAAGGGAATTACGAGAATTAGGTGTTACTCTTCATATGTTGTTACATACCGATAGAGAACCTATTCCTGATGTTCCAGCTATTTATTTTGTGTTACCCAACGACGAGAACATCAGTAGAATAGCTCAAGATTTCAGAAATCAGCTTTACGATCATTATTATTTAAACTTTATCTCGCCAATTTCTAGACAGAAGTTGGAAGATTTGGCAACAG
>WUQG02391111.1:0-17817 GCA_011317285.2 Androctonus mauritanicus | reverse complement strand
GGTCCTCCAGAGTGGAAAGCCGAAGCGTTTCCACGCGGCCAATCCGGCCGACCCCCGAGCGATATTTGACCACGGCAAGACGCCAGAGCGCGGCTATTGCACGGCGTCGATCAATATCGTTCCCATGGTGGCCTGCAGCAATAACCGTTGTACGTATGAAGCGGCAATAGATCTCTCCCGCTGCATCGAGCTATGAAGTAAGGGAGATCTAGCGCCCTCTAAGATGGTCCACGATCACATGACAACGGGTGGTAGCAGTTTGATTGCTCACCTGTGTTGTATTTGGCAATACTAGAACAATTGTCTGGCAACATCAGTGTATTTGAATAAGACGACAGTCAGCAAAGTCACTATATGTATTGGTAGAGATCACTGTTATTGAATAAAGTGTCTTTCTCATCTTGTATCAGATAAATTATCAGTTAATATTTTTAAAATACAACGCGAACATATTCGTTCCTAGTGGCGGGGTGTTATATCAGTCTAAGACCTAGGTGTTGTTCCGAGGCGTTGGCATAGTCAAGACTTGCGGTGCTTAATCACTCTCGTCCTGACCATCGACTTTTCGCGGTTCGGATCGACTTAACGTGGTTTCTCCTATAGTGGGAAGTCCTTCCGCCGTTGAACTTTGCTTTCGATGTAGGTTGTCTAGTTTCAAGTTATTTGGTGGTGTTCGACACCGCCCTATCTCGCCATTATTGATTGATATAGCAACACTGTGCACGGGAAGCAGAAGGTCGAAAGGATCTTCTGCCCGGTGGGTTGACTGGATCAGCCTGGCTTCTCTCGTTGAAGTGGACTGAGGGGGGAAGGACTCTGTCTCCATCGTGCTTGCAATGATTAAAGCCGAAATTACATCTCATAGAAGGATCCTTGCAGTACATTCACGGTGGAATAGGGCCTGTAGCCCCTTAGGCCCTAAAAATCTTCTAGGATGGAAGCATAGCACGCTTTCACCGTGGCCATGAGGCTGACGCCGTTGTATATTAAAAACTTAGGATAAAATTTTTAAATATTGTGTTATAAATTACGAGTTCAGTAAAATAATTTATAATTACATTATAAAATTATTTGTTCTTTTTCCCGTGTTTATTAGAGTTAATTGAATTATAGAAAGTAAATATGATTAAATATATGCGATTATAGCTATCGGATATAGGCAAAGCCTGTCAATAACCAATAGTTATAATTGCATATATTTAGTAATAATTCTTATCATTACTATTGTTGATGATAATTTTATTTTAATAAAATAATTCCATGCCCTCGGGCAAGCTGAAATTTTGTCTCAGTTGGGAATTTTCTAAGATTCTCAATCTTAGAAAATTCGATTAAGCCCCATTCCTCCTGATGACTGTGATATTTTTAATCCAATATCAAACTTAATGGATCGGCTGGATAGCCGCATGAATTGTTCTGTCGATCATTCTGGAGAATCCCAGTTTGTTTCGTGGGTCCCATGTCTAAAGTTTTTCGGCCAGATTGGTCGTGTGAAAAAGTTTTGGCTTTTCAACCTGGAAAGTTCGGGTTCCATTCTCGAGTCGCAATCCTTTGAAAAATTTATTCATGGGATGTGGGTCTAGTCCATCGCTTTCCGTCGGCCATAAGTTAATCCGATTGATCCCTCCCCAGGGATGAGTACTCTTGTAGGCAGACGTGGTTTCACTTTGCCACTTAGACCTCTATTGAATGGAAAGTGGTATCATCCGTTCCACAAACTTTAGCGCCCAGATGGTCGCGTGGAAACGCGTTGGAGTGCGACGCCGAAGGACCCAAGTTCGCGTCACGCGTCTGGAATCTTACGAAAAAAATTTTTTGGTGTTCCGAGCCCAGCCTGGCGATCCCTGCACTTTACTATTCGGCCCCCTTCCACGAGTGTGAGTGCAACCCATGATTGGAATTTATTTTGCTTCTTAATAATCTCATTGATAAGAGACGTAAAAAATAGAAGACCAGAAACTTTTTGCGCGTTTGAATTGTAAATATTTAAATGATTATACATAATATTAGCGGAAGTTGTGATTTTTTAACGATAGCACTAGAAAACTGTTGTAAATATTATACAGTGGTACCTCGACTTACGAACTTAATTCGTTCCTGTCCGCGATTCATAATTCGAAAAGTTTGTATCTTGAAACCCAGTTTTCATTTTATCCTATGGGAAAACAATTAATCCTTTCTTAGAAGTAGAAATTTTGAAAACAATAAAAAAAAAAATGCATTCGTATATAATTATTATTTTTATTTTCGAAATCTTTGGTTTTATATGTTTGGATAAAAATCTTCCACTAAATAAATAAAAAAATTCAATTTTCTTTTGACTAGTATTTTAGTTCGGTTTTCGATTTGTCGTCATCAGTTGCTTCCCTTTGTCTCTTAAGCTTTAATTCGCTTCGCGAGTTAAAAATTAGTTAAGAAAGAATTTAATATAAATAGTAATTATAATGTAGATCTTTAGTATTTTCAAGAATAAGCGGCCTTTATCACATTAACAGTTATATATATGCATACTTCAAAAAATAATTGAGATTATGTTTTTATACAAAAAAACTTGTAGAAAATATTTTACAAATATAATATTAAAAAGCATCACAGTTCGTATCTCGAGAATAAGGTCGTATCTGGAGGCCAAAATGAATATGAAAAACGTTCGTATCTCGAACAATTCGTATGTAGAGTGGTTCGTAAGTCGAGATACGATTGTACGATACTTACTATTTTATTTTCTTTCCAAATTATCTTATCACAAATAAGTGTAATCACAAAATGTTTGAAAAAAATAATTAAACTATTATTAATAATACTATATCCTCCTCTGTCCAATCATCCAGTCAGTTGGACATTTTTCATGATTTTTTTAAGGTATTTTTACTTGGATGAGTGAGTTCAGCCAATTTGTCCAGCTAGCTGTATGTCCCTTCTTTTTTCGTGTATTTTTTTCTGAACACTTCATGGCACTGTGAGCCTTACAGTACCAACTATAATATAGCTGCTTCCACTCCATCGACGTCTGATGAATGTGCTCACAGAAATGGTGAGTTTTTTTATGGTTTTTATAGGAAAATATCTGTATATGAGAGTGAAATTATAATGAATAGTGACTCTAGGCTCTATTTACTGTATTTCCTTTTTGTGTCTGCATGTTTATCATAGTGGTAACAATGTAAATTTTTCAATGAAATTTTTTTTTTGAAGACTTTTGTATATGTTTCTATATCTGAAATAAAATTTTTATTAAATTTCCTTCAGTGGTTTTAATTTTAGACTGAGGTATAACATATATATTAAAATTAAAAATAATGTTTACAGAATTTTAAAACACGATTTTATCATATAAATATACTAATTTAATGGTCTATCACATCTATAATTTGTATAATTGGTTTATTACATTTCTTATAACTCATCATGCAATGTTTTACAATTTTATAAGTTTTGTTTAGATCAACTAATGGTATACGATGAATGAAAACTATATAAATTTGATATTCAATTTGATATTGATTTTTTGACAAATAAACAGATGACCGAAGTTCAAGTTTTTTCTTAAATAAAATTCGAGCATTGGTGTTTCAAAAGGCCTCTTAAATTTGTCCCTTAAGAGACTTTTTAAATTGATAATCATTAATTATTGAGAAACAGAAAATTATTCCGTGAAACCTATGTGTTGAAGAAGATATTAAGAAAGTTTTATTAATTGTACTACAGTTATTATCATTTTAACAACAGGTTGGGATGACTAACTCTATTGCAAATACCACAATTTCACTAATATCAAATCTGTATTCTAATACTGTATTTGCAATTAAGCTAGATAAACGATTGTCGCCATTGTTCTTTCCATGGTCCTAGAATGGAATTCTATATATCATTCTGTACTTATTTTCATGCTCTTTGAATAAATCCAAATTTGCCTATATTCCTTTTTCGTATAGGGCTGCAAAGTGCATTAAATTATAGAAACTGAAGAAAGAAAACTGCCCTAGAAAGACTTTGTTTTGAACAAGAGTCCCCAAACTTTTGAAAAGAGCTTTTTTAAAGTTCTGGGCAAGCCAAACTTCTGAACGCGTTGTTCACCACTTCCCTCAGGTACACACACACATAGTGCACTGCTGAACCAACATCCGCCATGTTATGATGTAAAATAACGTCATTGAAATATAAATACAAAAGTCTTCTTTGCTAAGATATTGAACGATTCGTCAACGTAACAATTGACATGAAATGTACGAAATGATAGCGTTTTTCGATCTCTGAATTAAATACAAAAGTATTTCTTCAAATAATTGTGATGTTTGAATGACATTATTTATAAATTTAGAAAATAAATATAAATAATTTTTTGTATTTTCCAATTTTTATTTTATTTCATTCTATGTTTATATATGCAAAACTTCTTTCATAAAAAAAAACACAAATATCTGCAAGCAGCGTAAAATCTTCTTGCAGACCGTAGTTTGGGAACCCTTAGTTTAATGATCTCATTTGCAAACAATTGATAAATGAAAAATAATCAATTTATGATCCTTGCGATTGTGAACTTACTTTGAAGCACATTTTAGTGATATATACTTATTTTACTGCCAAAAGTTTACGGAATTTAATCGTTCTGTTCTTAATCATTTTTTAAAATTTCACTTGGAAAGAATTTTAATAATTACTGTCTTTCCTATCAGATAGAAGTGTTTTAGACATGATATTTCTTTTATACCAATTATGGTTCTTTTATACTAGTTTTACGAATTAATCTTTTAACATTTACTTTTTTAATGGGATTAATGTTGTTATCGTTAACTTGTCTGATATTATCAATTATCCTTTTAAAGTTTTTGAATATCATTTAGCATTATATGGTAGATTGCTTGCTATAAGTGTCTATTACAAAACCTACTACTGTAATTTTATTTGCTATGAACATTTTTATTTGGTGCAGTTTGGTCCAGATGATTACGAAACAAAAATAAAGTGCACACTGTTCATTACGACCATAATTAAGTTAACCAGTGAATGGTGACTTTCAAGCGCAATAAGTTAATAAATAATATTTATCAGAAAAAAGCTTAGGGTACTCGAGATTTCCCGAACTTTTTTGAAAACACTTGAGTTTCAGCAACCCTAAATGCCATCATGATAACATCATAAACGTAGCAATGAATAGTTTCAAAATACGTAATAATGAATCGCGTTATAAAAATATAATTGATAATACAATTACGCAACAATGGATGCCGTCACAATATATGAAACATTTGGTATAACTTAGTTATGACGACGAGAAGCAACGATGGATAATATCCAAATGATTTAATAATTGTAGACGATACAGCAATACAACAATGGATGAAGGAACAATGACAATAATGAATGG
Organism: Androctonus mauritanicus; assembly: GCA_011317285.2. Classification (NCBI taxonomy): domain Eukaryota; kingdom Metazoa; phylum Arthropoda; class Arachnida; order Scorpiones; family Buthidae; genus Androctonus; species Androctonus mauritanicus. The sequence goes on along the minus strand of WUQG02391111.1, from coordinate 12,449 downwards.
TATCACGAATAGTACGTCAATTTATGGCGTAAATACAATAATGATTCATATAGTCACGATGATGAAATAATTGATGCATGATAAAATACACAACAATTGGAGACGTCATAACAATGAAACGCAGCAATAGATTAACGTCATAATGACGTAAAAACAGATTATATCAAAAATGAGTAAGGATATGCGATACAATACGTAGACAGCATATTCTTATAACTCTTTACAAGGAGAAACTTTTCTTGCATTTATTTTTTTTAGCCTATTTTCTGAAGATAAAGATTATAAGATCGCTCTTCTATCGGAATGATTGTTCCTGTTTGCTGTGTGCGTGTTTCAATCACTAACTTTTGAACTAATTGTTATATTTTCATGAATTTTGTTAGCAATATTCTAAAAAGTCACCTCGACGTCACATCATTGATTTCTGTAAGATGTTCTCTTAATATACAATAGCCTAAATCATTCATTCGATTTTTGTGAAATAAATATCTATTATCATTGACACGAGATGGTGCTAAGTGCTACTTAACACTTAGCACCATCTTGTGTCAATGATATAAAATAGGGATAGCATATACCTCATCTGCAGCTCCTGCAGCTTTTAGAACGTTATATAGTTGGTTATTATTTATATAAATTAATTGCATTTAAATGTTACCCAAACAGCATTGTGTATGCAAGCTAGTACTGTATATAATAATGATAACTGTATAACTATATTAATAACCTATTGACAAAAAGATTATCGACCTATTTAATAATCTTTTATGACATTCAATATAAAATTATGCCATCAAAAACGATTTTGATTGCATATGTTTCAATTCCTTAATTGTAATCAGTCCAAAATAAAGAACATGTTCAGAAAGTAGACAATTAGTTCTTTCCAGAATTGGTTGTTTTAAATTACTTTCAGTAGGTTAAAAAATGAATTTCAAGTAAAATTTCTTCCATATATTTTTGCATTAAAGTTACATTGGGATCTATAGTCATAAGAGCGACAATAGACAAGTACAAACTTTAATTGCAAGAATCACTTCGGCTGAAATTCAACTAGATGTAACTCTAGTTATAAGTTAAATATAACCAAAACATATATATTCAGAAAAGCATCTACGTTCCAGGAGAATAATCATAGTATAGCATACCAAATTTAAAGCTTCAAATCCAATTGATAAAATTATTAGAGAAGTTTCAAAATAGCAAACTCGACATAAAGGCGCCATTTTTTATCCTCTACAAACGTCTCTACAGCATTATTATTAAACCCAATTCGAAGAAATTTGGAATTTAAGTTTTTTTTTCTTTTATAATACTTAACATCGCTGAAAAATTTCAGTGCAATCGAATCAAAATAAAGAGGCTATGTGATCCCTTCTCCGTAAAAATATCTTTGCAATTTGTATTGATCAAAACTTTGGAACGAAATCTGGAATATAGGTAGCCTATATCTTAGTTTATTTGAATTATACTAAAAATTTCGGCTTAATCCAGCCAAAATAAAGAAGTTTAAACAATGAGATTATTTTCTCTGTGTTGATATTTCTACAGATCATATCATTCAACTGATTTCGACCAATTTGAGATATAGGTGTTTCTTATGTTATTAATGGTCTCTGAAAATTCAGTCCAACAGGACCAAATGAAATAAATAGCCTTTCAACGTGAACTCTTCTAAAGCACCCATCGCTCATCTGATTTAGACCAAATTTAGTATACTATATATATACACGTTCCTTATGTTCCTTAAGAATTTCTGTAGAACATTAAACGGATTAAAGAATAAATATCTAGTCAATTGTAAAAATCCTAAAAAGTAAAAATATTATTTTAAGAATATACAATATTTGTTACAGTTTCGAATTTTTCTACACGAATGATGGTTTAAGAAAAAACAAAGCAATATTTGAGTTTTTTTTTCCTTGCATATTAGATAAAAATTACACAAGTAAATATCGCAATTATGTAACATTAATCCAGTTCAAGTTGTAACAGATCAATTTTAAAATATGCGAATGCTATAGTTTTATGTCAACATTATGGAATATTTTTCGAAAAATGATCTAAAGAAACCATCATGTTGTCAATATGTCTCCTTAATGACTGTCGAAATAATTGATGAATTTTTATCGATATTAAGTAGGAGATTCGTTGAAGATCTTGATATTATGTTTTTTAATATTCTGATTCAGCTCAATTTAAGGTATTATTCAAAAATGAAAAATATATACAAGAACATTAAACGGATTAATTCTTTCTAGAACTCCTTGTTCTGGAAAGAAACAAGAAGTTCTGGAAGGAATTTCCAGAAAATATCTCTCTAATAACATAAGATGGAAAGAAAAAGATAAAGTTTAATATGGGGTAAATATTTATGCAAAATTTGAACAGGAAACTCAAACTATTTCTACAAAACTGGAAAGAACTTCTTGTTTCTGAAAGAAACAAGAAGTTCTTTCCAGAACAAGAAGTACTTAGTTTTAAGTAGTTTAAGATATAAGTAGATTTAAGTAATGTATATGTTCTGGAAAGAAACTTAAATTTGATATTTATTACTGTAGAAATAGTTTGAGTTTCCTATTCCAATTTTACATAAACATTTACACCATGTTAAAACTTCATCTTCTTTTTCTTTCCATCTTATGTTAGTAGATAGATATTTATAACGGCGGTAACATTTCAGATGATTAGATTAGTTTATAAACTTTGACCAAAGTCCATTTAGTCAAAAGTTTTTAAAAGCCAACAAGATATATCATTAATGGCTAACATTATCACATTTTTTTTTCTTTTGCTCTTCCAATACGATATCTACATTTCAATAGCTGGTGCTGGAATTTTTTCTTTGTTACCATCTCTTACTCAAGGATGTTTAAAATTAGACTTTGGAAGTCGCTCTAAAAAAATAATTTTATCAAATTTAATTATTATATAAATAATTAAGGACTTGATAGCAAGGAATATTAAATCATAATCCTTAAACAACAATTTTTTTTATTAAATATAAACATAAAAACACATAAAACTATGCATCAATTTAAACATGCACATATAATAATGCTAAAATTATGCATATCTATTTATTTAGTAATTTATATAACATTAATATTTTTGTTGAATAAAATATTGTTGTTTGACATCAAAATGAGGATGGAGAATAATTCTACAGCGAAAACAAAAATCATTCAGATTTCCTCTCATATCTTGAAATAACAAGAGAATATCAGCATCAGAAATGCATATTTATCATGCACATAATAAATATGCATTTCTGATGCTGATATTTTCTAGATTTTCACATGAATAACGATGGATAATTCATATGGGTAAATTTTTATTGTCATTATTCGTTCCCACTGTCGTTAAACTAATAAAACAATTTCAAACAGTTTTAAGGGATTGCATGCATGTTTATGTACAAAAATAACTACTGTTTCTCATTTATATAAGTGCCATCTTGGCCATAAAAGAAGAAACCATGCAGTTATTTATTGTTATAATTTCATCTATGCATCTTACTTTCTTCTGAATTGTTATGGGTAATAATTCTTCTGCGTTGTTATAGGATTTCGTGACCTCCTTTACGAGTTTCCACAAAATTTTCGAATCATAAATTTGTAATAATTAATATTCCAAATTTTAGTACTCTTGGATTCTACAAAAATATAACAATATTTCAATAATTCGAATGATTCCTCTTAAGCCGAGGTTGCATTAATATAGTTTGTATAATTTATCTAGAATATTAATTATTCTCGATTAAGACATATCGTTTACTACTGTATTCATGTTTATAATGATATTTTTCCTTATGCTTAAAATTTTGGCATTAATTAAGTAACTTTGGATCTTGTGAATGCATTTTATTCCTACAAAATCTCGCAACTTTGATGATTTATGTAACATAACATCTCAATTTTTTAATTCTTCGATCGTTAGTAGTTTATTTTTTCGACAGGGAATAATGTCTTCCACATCAATAAAGAAATAATAACTTATACAACAATATTTAAATTAAATCTGTTCAGTTTTGAGTCCATAGAAAAAATTTATTAATTTAAAATTACTGTTTCTCTGCACGACGATGTAAAAAAGAAAGGTTCATCCATTAATTAAAATAAATAATTATAATAATTTTTACAGATGGTCTTGATCGGTAATTATTATTTAAAAAAAACAGCTTAAAATATATAGCGAAATTAAAATAATTAACATATTAAATCCCGAAAATAATTTTGAAATGTTTGTAGACAAGTTTTGACAAGCAGAGAGAAGTAACTTATCTATAATAAAAATATAACTTCATTAATTTGTTAAACATGTACGACTACAGTTGTAAACTTTTATAAGAATTGGAAATGAGTTTTAATTGTAATAAAACTTTGTATTGTCGGCTGATCGAGTTTCAGATGAGTAAGTCTATCACTCGTTTTGCCAGTTTGAGTCTGAAGAGCATTTTCTTGCACAACCTGCCTGCACAATTTATGTGTTAAAGGAATCAAGATCGAGAAGCGATCCCCGTCTAATTAAACCAAAAGTAGTTACATAAAAACTAATCTTTTTTATTTTTCAGAAACCTTTAAAAAGAATTTTCTTAATTATTTTCCTACAATTTGCTCCTTACATCAAACAATTCTTCTATTTCTTTCATTAAAATTTTGGCATAAAATAAAATATTTTCTTATTTATTATCTTAATTTCTCAGTTAACCAACAGTTAAATGAAAACATTGACAATTTCTTCTATCCTTTATAACTATTCTCTTCGTTAATAGATGTTGTATACCTGTATATTATTGCAATCATACAGGTATTGTTATACCTTTAATTATTATTTTCATCAAAAGATTATTATTATTAATGAGAACCAGAAATATTTTCTTTTATATAAACTTACGACAACTAAATAATTTATGTTTGTTTTTTTTTTTAAACATGACAAAATCATTCAGGTGTTTGTAGTATAAATTTCATATTCTTTTTCTCGATCAATATTTTTAATTAAAATTTCTTTTTATCGATAATCAGATAGAAATAAGTCTTCAAAATTGAATTAAAATTTTAGAATATGCTTTTATCCTTTCTCTAAATTTAAGAACATTTTTAAAATATAAATTTATTGGCTAGCACATGGAAACTAAGGAAGGCAAATAAGACCACATGGACTCATCAATTGATGGTGATGCTTAAAGTTATTCATAATAAATAACATCAATAAAATATTTGAAATTTTGTCTCTATTTATTTATTTTATTTATTTTTAAATCATAAAAAAGAATTTGAGGTTTTTAAAATCGCTATGTTGATCTGTTTGCCCCTTAATAACTTTTGAACTCATTAATAAATTGTTACGAAATTTAATTTTTCAAACCAATAATTTTTAATTCCCTTCACTGTCTACATGTCTCACAACAACTTTACAATAAAAATTTGTAAATTTTTATCAAATTAGATAGAAAAAAACCACGCCGTTTTGATCTCGACGAACATTCTTTTTAATTTCTTAACTTCAAAAATGGCGTTCAAAAATGGCGGACGATGAGAAAAATACAGAATTAACGTTTTTTTTTTGAGAATTTCTCGTTAGAATTTAAACTTTTGTCTTGAATTATTTTTTTTATGACGACAAGAGAAATGTAAAATGTAAAAAAAAATCCAAAAAAAAAAAAAAAAATAGAATCGTATGCCTAGTTTAAAAAAATTCCATTGTTATTATGACAACAGATTAAATGCTGTTTTTTTTCTTTTTCTTTTAATCAAAACTTTTTACATAAATATCTTTATTGTTAGTTGATAATTAAAACTTCTATTCGGCAAAAGTTGCATATTTAATTTCATTTGATATATAGAGCTATTTTTATATTTTTAATTAAAACATCTAGTATACTTTACATTAAGAAAATGTAACAGTTTCATACCTGAATTATCCTGAGGCTATATGCATTTTATATAATCAGTTCAAAATAAGTTTTTATATTATTTACTATAATTATAATTAAAAATTCTTATTTTATAAGTAATCACTTAGAGAATTTAAAATCTTAATTGTTACTTTTTATTCATTTAATAATTACATTTTATATAATAGATTATAACATGTCATATAATGTTAAATGATAATCAGTCGAATAAAATTGTAATATAAGAAGATAACAATAATTTACGGCACGAATAATCATGATTACTTTCCGAAAATATCTGAGGATCACGATCATCATCCGAGAGAGTGTTTTTCTTTGCCAGAATAGTGATACTGAGACTTTGTTGGGATGAATGTAGTTTTTCGAATAGAATCTTGACATAGTGAAGATCTTAGAAGGAATAAAAACACGGATAATAGTTTTCATAGTAAACTTATCTTGGTATGATAGATACTGAAAGTATCTATCATACCAAGATCTATTGAAGTACTGAAAGTAGATTACTGTTTAGATAACTGGGATAGAATTGTACTATTTATGATGTATGAATAATTAATTGTTACTCAGATAAAATTTGATTTTAAATTTTTAATAAATATTTTTTTTTATTAAATATTAATATAGCTTATTTATATTTGCTTTAAATTTGTTCGTTTTCATGATTTTCCTAAATTTAAAGTGTGATCTTCGAGTGCTTTTTTTTTTTTTATATATTTCCAATTCCCATTTATCTTACTACTCTAACCCTGCTTCCAGAAATCTATCTTTGGAAAAATATAAAATACTCCTTCTGATAAGATCCTATTTTTTCTTTCCTCGGAATTTTCTCCTACTCCTCCAATTTTATCCTCCATTCTTCGAAGAGATAAACTAGAAGTATGCTCTCTGTCTCTTTTATTAAGGATTGAATGCCAATTTGTCGTTATCACAGCATACTACGACAGAACATAAAAGTAAAATGTCATGTTTTACTAATTATTTTTATGAAAATAATAATGATTCAAGTTAAAAGAATTTTCTAAGGTTATTTGACATCAAGTTCTCTCGAGTTTGTGCAGTTCTAGAAAATGTAAACTTTAAGTTTTCAACTATATATTTGAATTTTTTTTCTTATATATATTTGGACTTTTATCAGTAAAAGAAAATTCAAAGTAATTCTCAATTAAATTATCTTACTTAAACTCGAACTTTAATTTGTCTTCGAATAACGATACGTTTATGAATTTAAATTATTTTAATAAAATTTAATCGTCTCTAAGAGGTTTAAAATTAAACAAATCGATTTATTTTCATCTAAAAATATTTTCTATCGCAGATTTAGAGTCAGCGAAACACACAAATCCATTGGTGCTTTTAGCGTTATTTATGATCCCACATATCCTATCTTTAAATCGATAAACGTCTCACTAGTCTCTCTTATGTGGGTTATATTATGACCGGCTTTAGAGCTGGTAACAATATATCTGCATTAATGATAAACTAATCAATGGAATATCAACTATATACTCTAACGGATTTTACAATCAAATAATGATCCCATTCTCGTAGAGATAATTTTACAACTTCCTCTGAGAATAACTATATTCGGTGATTATGAATCGACCAAATTAACCAATATGCAGGATTTTAGCATTGTTTTATTAAACATTAAAACATTGTTTTTAAAAATTCGCTGTTGTTTACTACTCAAATATCAATTCTTCACGCGAAAATTGATTTCGAGCTTTAAATGTTTTTCTGAATGATTAAGTTAGATTGTTAGTAAAATAATGCATTATGTTTCGCATAATAAACGTTTTTAAGTACCCAGAAACTCGTATGTTAAGCTTCAGTAACCAAAATAATGCTATTAAGATATAAGAACTGTATAGATCAATTTATATTGATGTAGATTTACTCGATTATCTGTTGCAATTTTATTATAAGTAAACATTCTATTCTTTCGTATTAATATTTAACTATTTATAAGAAATATAATCATTTAAATAATAATAATAATAAAAAAATTTAATAATTATAACAATAATATCATTTACTAGCGTACAAAATATGAAGTTAAAGCATCATCCACGAAATTAGATTCAGATATCGATGCCATGGCTTTGAATCAAAATCTATATACAGAAAGTAATTAAATCAGTTAATTAAATTTTATTGTATCCGTTGTTTAATTCATAAACCAAATTTTAATTTTTTACAAATATCAGTAGTTGTTTATATCATATAATGTAATCAAAAACCCGCATTGCAGATATTAAATTATTGTTTGTAACGAAAAATCAAGTTACAGAAATGATTGCGAAAATTTCACAAAACGTACAAAAGATTTATTCGTACAAGATCTTAGAAATCACATAATGTATGTCATCTGATATACCGACTGAAAATATACCATTACAGATAAAAAAAAATGAAGAAATATTTAGAATTAGATATATATATATATATATATATCAACTAATGGGGTTGTTAGTGTATTATGTTGCTTAAATTATTTAGAAGTCAAAGAGCAAAATCCTATGTTAGTAAATTTATCTATAAACAGCTTTCAGTTCTTATAATTACGATAAACATTTAGGGGAGAGTTGCCTATTGCGTACTGGTCACTTAAATCGTATTAGTGTATTATGTTGCTTAAGTTATTTAGAAGTCAAAGAGCAAAATCCTATGTTAGTGAATTTACCTATAAACCGCTTTCAGTTCTTATAATTACGATAAACATTTAGGGGAGAGTTGCCTATTGCGTACTGGTCACCTAAATCGTACCTGATAGCTATTTCGTTACATACAGTCGCTATGTATCGAAACAGTTATCAGGTACGATTTAGGTGATCAGTACGCAATAAGCAACTCTCCCTTACTACATTTATCGTCATATTAAATTGTTTATTAGTACAAAAGTACGTTCATGCCGCTATATTCATTTTCAATAACAATTCTAATCTTCGGGAATCTTTTATATATAAAATCTAAATATTTAAAAAAAAAAATTTATTAATTTTTATAATCTAATTTTTCACAAGAAACATTAATGTGATGTCTGTGATTTGCAAATTTTTGATTATTTTACATTAATATTCGCTTGGAGAATCTAGAATTGTGGGCTTACAATCCTTCAGAAATTTAATCTTTACTAAATAAATAAATTAACAAATCGAATTCAAATTAATTCATAAATTGAGAAAGAATGATGAGACATGAGAAAAAATTAATAAATAAATAATTTTCTCTTTTATCACGATCACGAAAAGGATTACACAAGTTTGAAGAAGTAAAAATTAGAATATTAATTTTCAAAACAATAAAAAAAATGTGATTATTATCGTTTTAAAATTAAGGAAAATTAAATATCATTAATAATCATTCTGTTACTGCATTAAATAAATTTATGAAAGAAGTGTCATGTAATAGGGTAAAGTAACCTAATTTGGTGATAATTTGTGTGCAAAGTGTATTTTCTACACGCCAAATTGCATTTAAGAAGCCAAATTGTAAAAGATTGTTCCTTAATATCTTACCTCCATTTTTTTTTTAATTTGATACCTTTACATTGTTAAATAGTTTTGCATTAAAAACTTTTTCTAAACACCTTGAGAACATAACTAATTTGATGATACAGGTACCTAATTTGGTTATAGGGATACCTATTTTGATGCTACCTAGGATTAAAACTGCAGGTTACACCTAGAATCTCATGCAAAGATAGATTTTTTCTAATGAAATAACTACGGCAGTCTACATTACAAGAAGATTGTAAATTTGTTATTGTTTTCTTAATATAAATTTTATGCTACTGTTCAGATTATTCCAATTTTGTGATGCTGCATATATCACACATGTAGACATCTTCGTCCACTGACTCACTTTGGCACAATTCATGGTAAGGTGAGAGAAAGAAGAGCATTGAACCCATTTTTTTGCCATTCTTACTTTTTTTTTATCTGTAGAAAATAGTTTTCCACATAACCCACATATCCAGTCATCATCATCATTATTTTGTCCTATATTGGATGGCTCCGGAATAGCTCTTTTGTGTCTCTTGAAGAATTTTTAAAAAATCACCAAATTAGGTGTATCACCAAATAGGGTTACTTTACCCTACACACACTAATACGTAAATATATCCCAAAGTTGTAGATATAACAAAACTAATTTAAGAATTTCACATATTAAAACAATTAAGATATTTTCAGACATTAGACGAAATCATTTGGTTATAATTCAATGTAGCAATGAGATTTATGTACAGTCGTTCGGCAGCCTCACATATAGTCAGATGCACTAAAGGAGAAGATTAAAACATTAAAGGGAAGAGAAAATTAATACACAAAATTTCACTACAATTTCAATAGATCAATGACTGAAAATTACTATTCTCTGTTACACTACCCAAGAATCGATATAGAAGAAGCACGTATACTAGAAGGTCTAGAATATTATTTTCTTAGTTTAAAAAAACTTATCACAATATGAACAATATAGTTCTTGTATTTGTTTTCCTTGTAACCATTAAAAACGGATACTTTTTAAGCTATAAATACTGAATGTGTAATCATGATATCGCGCTGTTGTAGGTTTTGTTATTTTATGAGAACAACATTAAAGCCTTAAATAAACATAAAACGGTTTTCTCAGAAAGAAAATTAATGATATATCCAATACAAAATTAGTAAATAATATTTGCAAGCAATAGTTATTTTTTTCTCCCCTCGGTTCAAAATATCAAAACAATATCTTCAGAAAACATAAACTTCTTCATTCGGTTTATGAGATATAGAATGCGTGAAGAAAATACTTTGGAATAATCTGTTTATACTGCCGACTAGAATATTTAATCAGAAAAAATTTGATGAGTAGATCTAAAATATTCAGATTTTGCATTAATAAACTTATTAGTACAAAAAAAAAAATTAAATATCGTCTTCTTCATGTAGAAGAGCAGCTACTTCAAGATTCCGAAATGGTTAAGAATTTTACTTTGACAATTTATATAGAATACTAAAGAATCTAGTTAATATTGATTTATTAGTAGAGATATAGTGCCTTACATAATATTTTACAAAGAAAGCACATGTCTCATATTCTTTCATTAATATCAATAATTCGATCGGTAAGTATATATATATTGTTCTGGATCGAAGTTTAGCAATTTTTAATAAAAGTTTTCTGAGTTTACTTCTTTCTGATGTCGTAACAAACTATTTAATTCGTGGTCCCAAACGTGTATTCAATCTAACCATTCAGTTTAAGTTTATCATAACGACGACATTCACCATGATATTCCCAAAAGACTTTTATTTTTTTTTTTCCTGAAAACTCGGGATGATAATAACGGGTTTTCCTGCTTGGAGGACAAAACTGCGTCCGGAATATAATCGTTAATGCTAATGGTCAAAACGTCGCAAGGAATAATCGATTTCTTCTGACATACATTATATCCTCTAGTAATGTTTAGCGTTTATATCGCATACCAGAATGAAGTAAGTCCATATTATTTTATCCCGGCCACTCGAAATTCCTAAATTAATATTTACAAGAGTTTTTATACCCGCATTTAATATATGCAAAATTTTAAACAAAGAGTACTGATAAAATTTCACTTGAAATAAAGTATCGAATCGATATAAAACTAAGAAGAAGAGATAAGGATTCTGTTAAAGAACACTTCTTAATTAATTTCGAAAGGAGGAAATTTCTTTGCACCTTTTCTAAATACTTGAATTCAGTTTATTGAAACCTCTTCAATCTCTTTCATTGTGTTAATGTTGATTTTACAATTGAATTCCATTATCAGAACCTATCAAAGTAGTTTCATTCTTGTTTTTATGAAGCATATTTTTTTTTTCGGGTTGAATGTAACCTTTTGAAAATTGGTAGTACTTTATCAGATAGAAAATATATTTTTTACTACAGAATGCAACATCTGTAACTTATGTGCATCATGTAAGTTATAGCGTATTTAACGAAGTTCAGGTTGCTTATAATTTTTTCCTGTATAATTACAACTAAGTCAGTTTCTTTCTTAATACAGTAGAACCTCGTTTATACGTTTTTCAAGGGGTTGATAAATATTATGTACAAGTGAGATTAACGTTAAAATGAAACTTTTTATTTTAACTTTAAATGTTGAAAAAATGCTTTAAAACTTAAAATTTAATACAGTTAAACTACATATCTGTGTTACATACGTTTTTCCATACATTAAAATTTAAAATTAAGAAGTTTAATTAACCATGATGGGCCAATACAGTTATTTTGGCATAAAGAAAGAATCAGTTGTAGTTTGTTTTTTGGATGCGATACTACATTCATAGACCAAGCCTTCATACGCAACTACTGTACACATCTTATCATCACTAATGTTTTTTGATCTTATGTAACGTTGTGTTACTTCCAGTGTAATACAGCGTTACATAACCTCGATAGAAAGATTGGTGAGATAAATTTTGATCTTGGTTTTACTTTTGTATTCATTCTACTTTCTATTTCGTAAGATAATGTAGTGTACAGTATAACAAATTGTTCCTTT
>WUQG02391000.1:0-17817 GCA_011317285.2 Androctonus mauritanicus | reverse complement strand
TCCATTAAATACAAGACACAACAGCAGGCAGTATATCTAGGAGTCACTACTAGGACATTAACATAAAGATTGGACAAACATAGAAAAGACATTGCTATGGGAAAACTAACCATGGCTCTAGTGGTTGAAGCATATGACAATGACATAAAAACAGAATGGGGCAAGCTAAGATAATTAAATCAATCACTATAAAATCCCAGGCATTAGTGGAAGAGACCATTAAGATAATTAGGAGGCAAGAGAAAGACAAACTCATTAATGATAGATCAGCAGTAGGGTTACCAATGCCATGGAAATATCTATTAAAGAGGCAGAAAGTGCTCGACATAGAGCAGACAGTAAGAACATCATGAAAGACCATCAACATGCAAGGTGTAAGATAGACAGAAAAGACAGCATTGGATAATACACCTTTAGGATTTTGCTTTATTTTATTATTGTATATTTACTTATATTTTTATTTTATTTTATCTACTTAGCAGTTATTTTATTTGTAGTTTTTGTTTTTCATGAACTATTTACCGTAACTATAGCAACTATAATTACAACAATTTTTGTTGAATTTGATGTTCTTTTTTGTTTTTTTATTTTAAAATATTTAATAACTTGATGATGATGGAATAACTCCACTGAAAAAATTAGCAAAGAATAAAACTTGTTAATTATTAACTGCAAAAGAGTACTTGGTTTTTCACATTTAGTATTTCACATTTACTAAACTTGTATTGGCATACACAAAAAAATATAATAATAATAATAATAATAATAATATTAATACAGTGAAAGCCATCAACACATTCACATACCAGTACTGACTTACTCCTTTGAAATGATACAGTGGATACAGACAGAAGTAGAATCACTCGAAAGAAAAACACAAACAACACTTACAAAATACCAGTATCATCATCCAAAATCTGCCATAGAAAAAACTACTCTTTCACACAAGGAAGGAGGATGTGGCCTTATCAACATTCCACATTTACAGGATAGACAGATCTATAGTTTGAGAGAGTTTTTTCATAAAAAAACAACAAACATCAGAATTATACAAAACTATAGTCTTGGTAGATAGAAACATAACACCATTAAATCTACAGAACAACACTCCAAACCAATAGACAACACTGAACACATACAAGAAAAGAAAACATCATGGAGTAGAAAGGAACTCTATGGCAGACACCCGCATGACCTTTAGAATCGCTTTATAGACACCAAAACATCAAACAGATAGTTAGTCAGGAGGGATCTATTTACAGAAACAGAAGGGTTTATAATAGTGATACAAGACCTGGTAATAAACACAAAAAACTACAGAAAATACATAGTGAAGAACAGAACATTGACAAACGATACTTGTAGGAAATGCCACATAGCACCCGAAATGATTCAACACATTATGTTGGGTTGCAAGCTACTTGCACAAACAGATTACCTACATAGACACAACCAAGTAGCAAACATAATACACCAAAAGCTTGCAACCAAACACAAATTAATAAACACACTCACACCATATATAATTCTTATCAATATATTGATAAATTACTGTAATAGATATTTATTACTTTATTCCTTCAATGTGTTCTCTAAATTCAATTTTGTTGTCTTAAATAAATTAAAGCTTAATTAAATATTTTGATAGAGCTTAAGAAAATTAATTTGCTTTAATTTTCTTAAGCTCTATCAAAATATGGTTGTTTACTAATATGAAACTAGTTTCCTTTATTAAATTTATATAAAGATTAAATATTCGTAAATTATTGATATAATTCAAATACCTGTATAATGACTTTTTGAAGAACATATAAATCAAGTCTTGCTCCTGAACGTCTATAATTTCTTAAAACAGAATCTAAAGCCCCTTGAGGAGCTAACTGTAACACTAAAGCAAGTGGATGAGTGCATACACCGACCAAAGGAACTATATTTGTATGACGGAGAGACATGAGTATATTTAATTCTTGACGAGCTGTGCAGTAAGCTTTACAAGCATATTGTAATGGATCTCTCTGCCATTTATTCCAGGCTGCCTGAAAATTTTCCAGTATAAAAAAGAAAAAAGATTATTAATAAATATTTATAAATATTTTATATGTGTGAATTTAAAAAATAATTAAATATTTCTTTATTAAATTATAATATACTTTGTAGGCAACTGTATCTGACTGACGAGCACCAAATCCAGGATCAACTGGTTGTAACATCTTCATTGCAACATTTGCACAGGAATTGGAACCCTTCAAATTATAAAATATATATTTTATATAAATTTAAATTTATAAAATAAAAGCTTTAAGTTACAAATTTATAAATTTATTATATATTTTGAAAGTAGAAAAATACTTAAAAGATAACTTACTCTTTGTTTGACACTTGCTTTAAATACAAAACCAAATGCTCCTCTACCTAACATTTTCCCCCTTCTTATACTATCAGGCTGAATAAGAAATCTTTCTCCAAGATCTACAAAGACCTAATTTAGACAAAATTGCATTTGTAATTAAACACAGTTCAAATTAAAAATTTTAGTATTCACATATATTATTAAATTCATAAATACATTCAGAGAATTATTTAAAATTTTATATAAATAATAAACATATTACAACACTATAATTCTATATCAGAGTTTTCAAATCTTATTAATAATTTATAAATCCATGAGGTAAATTAAAAATATATATTTCTATGTTAATATAATTCAAAATTATTAAAGTATCAATTATAAATAACTTTATTATAAAGGCTTTCACTTTTGCAAAATTTAAAATACTTTTTAACATTATATGGAATAGAATCGATTTCTTGATATGATACTCAAATTGTATTTCCCAACATTTATATATATATAACTTATACAGTTTAATGATTATGCTAATTGGTAAATATGATTTTGAGACTTTATAAAGTTAGATGTCTTACAAATATCTATCAACTATTTTAAGCACTATAGCTAAGATTTTGATTAAAAATTTGATAACAAGTATCAAATATCTACACTGCCACAAGTTAAAACTACACAAATATCATCAGCTCTAAAAATTTTATTTTACATAAAAATTTGATTTTACAGTGTGGGGTCATTAGTATTTAAATGGACTTGATCTTTCTATGTGATTTGTATAGCTTATTTACTATTTTTCTGATTTATGAATAGATTATGTTATTTGAAATTTTGCGTAATTAATAATTATACAATAAATTTCCTATTTATGCAGTCAATTCATATCAAAAATTTCAGTGTATATTGAAAACCCCATAAATCTAACAATGTTTAAATTCAATATATACCCAATTCTGTTTTTACATGCTAGATATGATCCCAAAGAATACATGTAAAAAAATTTACTGTAGCTATGGTAAAATAGAAGATTGGTACCAGATCTAAAAAAAAAATCAGCAAAAATAATACAATAAACTATATGAAAAACCACATTAGAATCTTATCATTTTTACATGCTTGCACTTTTTATTTCATAAAGATTGTATGTGTATATAAAAATGTATTATATAAAGTAAATTATCATTTGAAAAGAAAAATAACATATAACTAATTCATAAACACAAAAATTAGGCAAAATATTGTGTTACACATAACAAGATTTTATTCACTATTACTTTCTGACAATAAACAAATACATTTGCATAAGATAGCAATATCACTGCTATCACTAGAAATATCTTGATCATCAATTTCTTGGTCCATTGATGAAATTCTTTCTGTGATCTCTTGAATAAAATTAACACTAATCTTCTATGGTCCAGTGTTTCAGTGGTTTTAAGAAAAAATTTATTAATATCATTGTGTTCATGTTTTGGCTAGGCCTTATATAGTTCTCTGTAAAATGCCATTAATGACTTCCGATCACATTGAAACTTTCCATCTCATTCTTCATTAGGATCATGTTTGACAAAATGGTTTGAAAATTATAACTTATCATTTATTGACTTTTCAGCCAAATTAATAAATTTATATGTACATCAATTTTATTTTAACTTTTATTAAATTTTTTATACTATTAAACATCAAAAAGATATTTTCACTTTAAATGTCAAATTTAAAATACAGAAAAAATAAATTTCCTATTGAAATTATACATACAATTAGGGGAATTCCTCAGAAATTTCTTTTCTAATTGGAACAAAAAAACAACATAGAAGTGAATAATGTGATGCAAATAACACATTCACTGTAATACAAAAAATTTTTCTTAGAATTTGGGTCAACTATGTTAAATCAAAACAAATTGTGTAAAAAGAGAATGAAATTTTTTTTTTAATTCATGTTAACTCAAAATCATGTAAAAAAGTTCATGTAAAAACAGAAATGGATATATATGAATATGCAAATTGATAAAAGAAATAATTAGATAAAATTTATGAACATATTTTATGCATAAAAATTAAAATTTAAGGCACAAGTAATATTTTTACAAAAAATAAATTCTTTAGTGAATTTTTTATTTTAATTTTATGGAAATCCAGCAAAAATAAAAAGACTTACACATCTGAATATTGCTAAAACTGCATAAGTTGGGTACCTATTATATAAAAAACTATACTGACCACATACTTATAGTAAACTTTCTTTTTGTAAATCATAACAATAATCTGTAAGTCTTACTTTCAAAAATTTTTATCAATATATCATATATACATATCTTTATTTAATATTTATTAGTGGGATTTGGTATATTCTGATTTCATATTCTTCATAACATACATGATGATATATTTTCTATATGATTTATATAAATTTAATAATTTATAAATTTAAAATATATGTTTTAAATTTGTTATGAAAAGAATATTAAAAAGATATATTCTCTTAATGTCTATTCTTAAATTTTAGTTGATCATCATTAAGAAAATGCCTACATTACAACTATGCATACAAATTTATGTCATCTGAACATTTACATTTTTCAGATGATATGAATTTCAGTTATTATTTTTTAACTTTTATAACAAAAATTATTAACTTACAATATCAGGAGCAATTTGTGTTAATGACAATTCACCATGGCTTGGACACTGAAGACATTCTTGTTGAGTTGCTACCAGAATACAATCTTCCACCATGAAATTATAAACAATAACATCACAAGGAATACCTGCAACACAAATCTGACTTGGATCTTGATCATTATTAATGAGATCATCAGTTCTTCCTTCTGCTGATGGTTTACGACTTTAAAACAAAAAAAAAATTAGGATAAAATTCAAATTATTATATTAAAAATATCAATAGTTTAATTAAAAAAAATGTGATATTTTAAATGAATGTGAATAATGTAATCAGATCATAAATAAATTAATCTGTAAAATTTGTATAAATTAACATAAATCTGAAAAAATAAATGCACATTTTGAAAATAATTAGAATTGAAAAAAAATATATAATAGGAACTATACAAGTAAGTAAAATATATTTATAAAAATATTATTACATTTAGAATTTATGCAATTAAAGACCAGGGGGTCTATGTTGCTTTTAAAAAAATCATCTCTCTAGACAAATTATTTGACTTCAGTGAGCAAACATCGCTTCTGATTGGTTGTTCCACTAGAGAGATAATTTCCTTGTTCTAAGTCGACATTGCAATACTTTTAAAGAAACTATATTAAAGAAAGAAACTATTATTAAGAAACTATTCAGAGACAACTTTTTCTCTCTTAAAAATTGTCTCTCTGCAAAGTAATAGCTTTGCATATCTCTCAGATGAGACAATCAACATTTAGATGTTTTGAAAGAAGAAATAATATATAATTTCATTCGGAATAGAATATTTAAAGGTCATTAAAATACTTGGGAATGTTTTGGATGATCTATTTTTAAAAAAAATTTAATTATTAATTAAAAAAATGAAATTTTGGCATTGTAAGGAATTACCGTCAAATTTACACATATTGGATAAAAGACTTTTTTCCAGTTGAAATACATTGGTATTGTAGTTTTTCTCAAGGAGGGGATTTCAACAAAATATTAAGGATATAATTCTGATCAATAGGCAATTAGATATTAACATGTTTTTGTTTAAGCTATTATTCATCATTTAGGACATAACTGCATATTCTCATTTTATAAACACCTTTGAACAATAAACGAAAATTCAAAAAGAATTCTATGCATTAAATGTATAATATTTATTTGTTATCTTATTTTTCCAATTTAATATCAGCATTTAAAATTTATTAACAATTGTGTTAGCAATGATTTAAAATATTTTATGTTTAAGTAAAATTTTACTTGGACTGTTGCACTTGTCAATGTAAATTAATGTTGTATTCACAATGAATACAAAAGCTTTGATACAGTGAAATGTTCATATTTTTGTTAATATTTGTAATTATAAATAACAACTAGTAGAATCAATTAATAAAAATTAACACACACAATCTAAATTACTGAGTGAATGACAGCATTCAAAGTAAAATCTTACCTCAGTGGCAATATTTTTGACTACAGACACTGGTATTATTTACTTTAAATACAAATATTTGCTACTTTTGTCTTTCGTTTTTGATGAGTGTTTGTTTTAATTTAATAAAACATCATATTAATATCAAATCTTTGTTGTGCATTTATTGACAATCAGTTATTCCATATTTCTCACAATGACTGTTTCAATACATTTGCTATCATATTCTCCAAAATAGAGTAGCTTATTTCTTCAATTCACTTATCAAAGCTTATATTTGTTGCATGGTGTAATTAGATAAATAATCACGTCTGTTTACCGCTAATTTCTTCAAATATTGAGTTTGCACAGTGCTGGTAAAATGCAATGTAACGAATAATTTCATTGGTTGGAATGAGACTGACATTGTGTATATGCGAATTCTAAGTATCATGGGAAAATGATGATGTTTCCTAAGGAAGAATGACTGGAGCATTGCTTAAAACAATAACCTCTACTGTCTCTGTGGAGAGACTGAGATCAGCATAGATCCTCAGTTCTACTTATTTAAAAATTGAAAATCATTTTTGAATGAGATTTATTAGCTGTTTTATATGCTGTAATCTGAGAAAAAATTAAATTCATCATATAAGATTTAATGTAGAAATTTTAATAATGTGAGTTAAAGTAATGATTATTTTTTTTTAATCAAATTAATTATTTTAATTAGGATATTATAAACTAATATTAAAATAAATGTTAATAAAAAGTTGGGATATATTTATAGACTAAATAATATATATTTTTTAATATCAAAAATCAACAAGACTTGTGGTAAGGAACCATTAGAATTATAGAAAAACATTATTATAAAAATAGAATAATAAGCTATTATAAGCAATTTGTCAAAAACATTGCTGTTTAGACAAAAATTGAAAAATATTTTGATTAATTGGGGACGATATGGTATTGAATTTTTAGCCATTATATTTCAGCAATTTGGCAGATTTTGATGGTTTATAGCTTATCTTATTCAGTGAAAAGTCGAGTAACAAGTGGAGATGATAGAATATCTATAATTTTTAAATATCATATATACTCTAATATAATATAAGTAAGAGAATATCTATAAACCAAATATCTTATGTCAAATTGACCCATAATGTGATAGTTTAGAATTACACTGTAATTTTAATAATTATTTTAAATTAATAATAATGCCACTATAATAAAAATGCTATTTTGTACAAATGCTGTATCAGAGCAATACAAGTAAATTCATTTGTATAATGATATGACAGAAGTCAACTTTTAGTAGAGATTAGCTTTACAATGTTAAAAAAGAAAGCCACAGTCATATATTGATGACAATTGAGAGAAATAAAATAAAATGATGATTGTTCAATTATGAGCAAAATAGTAATAAAATAAAAATAAAATGTGATATAATGCTTCTTGAATTATTATATTAATTCAGAAAATATCTAACTCAATACAAAAGATATTTAATTAAATATATCATATCAATGATTCTGAACTATTTAAACCTTTATAGCATATTTCCTTATACATTTTTGATTAATACATAGTTTCCCAATTCCAATTAGTATTTATAACAAGGCAAGGCTTTTTTTGTGACTATTTGAACAGGTACCAAGTACTGGTACCTATTTCTAAAATCTGGTTACTATTACATGCAGGCAGACTGTTGAATGCATTCAAGCAATAAGCAATATTGGCATTTGATTTTTTACAAAAAAAAGCCTGTACCAAAGTATTGGTAGATTCAAATTTCTTTAATATTAGACTTAAATTTTGTACTGTTATTTTGATTACTAGAATTGCTATTTGATATAATTTCTTGAATTAATTAAAGTATTTGTTACATTTCTTTGGAAATGTTATTTGAGTGATTAAAAATAAATATTAATTTAATTTTATTCTTAATCATTTTAGAAATTAATCATTTATCTACTATTTAGAATTTAAATCTCCTCAAATTTCATGTTGTGGAATTCTATTTTCAATCTCAGGATTATGACTGTTAATTTTTTCCTATTCTAGTAAAACCAATATTGACAATGTCAGAAAATTTTAAATATAAAATTCGCATTGTTAGTTTTGTAATTGATTGATTTAAAGAGATACATTACAATTTTATAAATTAAAAATAAACATTGAAGAATGCAGATAATAAAAGTTGATAACCTCTAAGAAATTATCAACTTAACTGTAATCTATTATAACTTAATATTTAATCTTACCTTGAACTATTACTATCAGGACCAACTCCACTGTCACTATCGTGAGATACAGTACTACTTCTTGAACCTTGATTTCTTCGGAATATATTTGGAGAATTACAATCTACTTGATTACTTTGAAGTCCACTAGTCCACAGATTATTTCCTGAAACTAAACATGATTTTGTAATTGATGGTTCACCACCAGTTCTACTAGTAACATCAACCATTTGCCAACTTTCTTTATCCCAATGATGATCAAATACAGAAAAACTCTCTCCACTGTAGCCTCCTCCCATCAATTCTTCTTTTAAATGTGAAGCTAAACAATGAGTACATGGTACAAGTCTTGTTACTAAAAATTTCCCTTCAGAAGTATGGACAAATCTAGTACCAAGTGTTGGATACCAATCCTCCAAAAGTGTATCTACATGATCAACAGCTAAAGAAAGTAATTTTGCCACACATTCTTTACTTGGTTTTAATTCAATAACTTGCTGTTTTGTAGTTTGATTTTCTGTAATATCACCAATTACTGGTTTTTGAATAACTACTGTTTGATTTGGAAGAAGAATTTCCAAAATGGATGAATTATTAATATCTACATCATTCCAAATTCCTTCTTGTTGTAAAAGAAATCTCATTTGACGGTAATCACAAGGAGAATTGTTCAAGTATGGAAGAATTTCCTTCATACGAAAAAGTGTAGAATCAAGATAACGAAGTTCCATTCCAGTTTGCCAACATATCCATTCAGCCCGTTGATTAAGTATAGATGCTAGCAAAGGATCCATTTGTAAATCTTTAGGAAGAATAAAATAAGATCGAATAACCTCAACAATAAGATCATCTGCTAACATTCTTGTCATAAGACGTGACCAAAATCCACTTGGAAAATAGGACATGATAAGAAGTCTTCTAATAATATTTTCATGTTGTGTCAAATGACTGATAAAGCATGTTGGTGACATTAAGCAAGAAGAATCTTGGTCCTGAATTTCAGGCTTTGATATATTATTAGTGAGATAAACTGCTTCCAGTGGCAATTTCTGTGGTCGTTTTTCTTTACTCTTTAAAACTAAATTAAATGATGTATTGCTTGAAATAGTAGAGGAAAAATTTTTTCTCAGAGCCCAACTTCTTGATCTTAAGGGTATCTAAAAAAATGTATATTATTCAATAATATATATAAAAAGATGTAAATATCAGAAATATAAGAGAATTACTATTAAAAATCTATTTGTAATAATAGATTTTTAATATTGAAATAAAGTTAAACTTTAACAAATTAAATTAGCAAGTAACTAAAGATATTTTTCAGTATTTTTATAACAGCATTCTACTAAAATAATTCCAAATATCTTTTCTGTAGAGGTTGAAATTTATATACTGTTATGCAGAATTTTTATGTTAATTGTTGTTATATAATATCAAAATATTTAATTTCTGAATTATACAAACTTTTTAATATTATAATAGAATAATTTTATGTATTGAATTTAAATTTATGGTGACTTGTATTGCAGTTTATATAAAAAAATTTTAATAAAGAGTTTATACAGATAGTCCTCAACTTATGATTATCATAATAAGCTTTGTGACTGATCAATGCAACTTATGACCATGATAAGCTTTGTGATTGGTCAATGCAAACATGCATACGAATTCATGCACAATGATCTGACATATCAGCATTGCTCATTTAGCATAGTTTGTTTTATTCAATTTAATATAATATAACTTAATCAATACTTCTATATTATTGCAATGTTAAAAATCGTTAAAAAGAAATTGTATTAAACTCTGTAAAGTAAAAAATTTATTATTATTATAGGGAATGTCTTCAATCAGTATTTGAATATTTTCCATAATGTTTAAAACTATTCAAAGCATTAGGGACGGCAAAAAATTATGAAATACTGGTTGAAAAAATTCCCTATAATAAAGATTTTTGCCTAGAGAACTTAATGTGATTTTTTTTAACATCTAGTCTTTTCTACTTTTGGACATATACTGTCTGTGAGAAAAGATTTTAATAAAAATTATTTCATAATTATTTTTTATCTTCCAGATAAAATAATATATCAGAAAGATGAATTACAAATTCCCAATCAAGAACACATTACTCAATAAAAAGTAACAAAAATATTGTTTCTGACTGCCCATTTTATTCTACTGATTGGGAAAACTAGAAGATAATCCAGGCTAGATGTTGTTTATAAAAATTTCATCAAATAGTTTACATAACTGTATTTAATCATATATACAAAAGTTTGTATGTATAATTAATTGGTATTTTAGTCGATAATTTAAAATACCAAATAAATATTTGATAAATATTGTGCATAATATTTCTCTGGTTGAAGGGGCTTATTTCATAGCCAACAGATAGCCATTAACTGAAGAGTGCAGTCATATTATCAATTACTCTGCAATCTTTCACTGAACAAAACACAATGACTGATCAATATAAATATCAATAATATATGGCTGATTATTATTAATCAAATTACAAAAGTGATGAAAATCACAATCATCTGATCATGGACATAAGGTTAATTATATTTATTCCATTAACATGAACAATAAAGATTATTTATTCTATCAATTAATAACAATAATAAATGCAAATTTAGCTACAAACATTACTGTATTCAATTAGTTCTTCGAAAGTTTCAGTTTTAAATAAATTAACTTACTCTAACTTCGCATCCAGGAAAACCAGCTCTCAATTGCTCTTCAGTTGGAAGCAAAGATGGAATAAGTAATGTTCGATTATCCCATGTCAATGCAACTTCAAATTTATTTAATAAGTATAGAATATAATTTTGAGCATCTGTTGGAGCACACTGAGATGATTTAAATACATGTTTGAGATCTTCAATTTTCATAATTCCTAAATAAATCAATAATTAAAATTTTACATATAAATTTTAAAAATTAAAATATTATAACTTTCTTACCATTTCTTGCAAATGGATTAATTTCACGAATTGTGACAACATGAGCTAACATATCACATAACCACTGAGGATCAAGAAAATATAAATCTTTTAAAGTAGCATCTTCATAATGTAATAAAACACCTATAAAATAAACCAATTCATTTACATTTTAATTGATATATAAGTTTTCTATTTCATTTTATAAAATGTTTAAAATTTTCTATAGAAAATAAAAAATAAATCTGAAAATATTGTTAATAAAGAAAGTAAAAAAAGTGAAAGTGAGATATTTTTTTTATCCTAATATTTATTATATGTAATCCTTTTATTATACAGACTCTCCTCTAGTTACAAACATAATTTGTATGCAAGTTTTGTTTGTAACTTAGATATTGCTGCTATTTTGGCTCTAAAAGCATCAAAATAACTTTATTACAGTATATTATAATAAATTTCATAAGTGGATCAATTAAAAGTTTCTTATTTCACAGATTTTGATGAAAAGTTCTGAATATAAAGTGAGAATTTTTTAATGTAAGTACAACCATCTTGAAATATTGCTGTAATATGTTAACTAATTTTGTAATTTAACATTGTATTGGTTGCTAGAATATTTTGCTATCATACTACTTAAACTATTGAAGAGTTGTTGAATTTCAGTGAAATTTGAAAATGAAATTTCATGTTTGAAAGTAAGAATGCTCATATCTAAGGAATGCCTGTATATATTTTGCATTCTTTAATATCTATTATATAAACCTCAATGAACATTTTATTCTTTTTCCACTTGTTAGCATTATAATTTATTTATAATAATAATTCATATTGATGATAACTCAAGAATAGAATTTAAATGGTTGTTACAATTTATGGAATAACAGCTAAAGCATACCAAATGAATATATTCTAGGCTTTATTAATGAGTATCTACTCAAATATATTTATAAATACAGAGGGTTCTTGATATCATTGTAACTGTGTTCCTAAAAAAAAACAATTTATGATGAAACAACATATATTGAACATTGATTTCCCATTGAATTAATGTATTATATGAAAGATATATTTCAGACCAATTAAATTATAATGCATTTTTGAGTCTGCTTATTTTTCATTCAAATATGCTAAAATACTATTTAATTGTATAAATTATGACAAAATTACTTCAATAATTAGCATTAATTATCATAATCTAAAAAAGCAATTTTTCCAGCAAATAAACCTAAAAAATCCACAGACTGGTTACAAATTTGAATACTAGACAAATTTTCACTTGAGGGACTGGGATCAAATTCAAATTTTACAGTGTGTCAAGGTCCATCTATCAATTTCTATCCTTAATAAAAAATAATAATAACCCATGGGAAAATAAACACTGTTAGCAGGCAAATATACTTGTATTGGTAGTTAATAATATATTTTTCTGCTATATTTCATAGTTTTTTTATTATAGTAAATTATTATCCTAGAAATGTCAAGAACAGAATAAATTTTTTAGAGATATAGAAATTATACATTATCTATGTTCCATTTTTGTTAAACTTTAATTAAGATTTAAAAATCTAATAATTTAAAAAAAATTCAGTAATTTATAAAAAATACAAATAAAAATGAGTTTCCATTACCATTTTCGTGTAAAAATGCAGTTGCTTGATTCAATTCAGCCATATCTCTAAATGCTATATTATATCGTTGCTGCATTTCATGCATTACTAACATCCTAAAAAATTATAAAATCAATCAAATAGAAGAAATAAACATATCATTTGGAAATTATTTTTCTCAAACTTAATGAAAGAAATAATTTTAAATGTAAAGAATTAATTTTAACATAAAATAAGATTAATAAATCTTTGTTTATATTTTAGCAATGCTTAAAGTTAATCATTCTAATGATTAACTTTAAGCATTAATAAAAAATTTTGAATTTAATTCTTCACACTGTATAAGTACAGTCTGAAGAATTAAATTCAAAATTTTTTTAAACATAGGATAAAATTAATTTTTATTTTCTGAAAACATATTTATATTTAAAAATTTAAAATAAAGTGATAAAATACAATTCAATATTACAGGGAATTTACTTTATAGCAAAAAAAATTATGGTGTAACAATTTTATATCAGCTTAAAAATATCATAAACTTGCAATTAATACAAATATATTACTGGTATGACATGATATATTCTCTAGCATTTGTTGCCTTTATGATATTACAATAATGTATCAGTATTAAAAAATATAAATGGATGAGTAATTCCTATAAATTATTTATTAGTCTTGATGAAACATGTTTTAACAGAAAAATATTTTCCAATAACTTTTCTTAAAAATCATAAGACAAAAGTTACACAAAGGAGAAAATTATCTAATAGGATTTTAAATTTTTTATTAGAGATGGTTTATATCAAGGTATACTTGCTTATATTGTTCAGCTCTTAGGACAGGATCTTTGCCTTGTAAATGCCTTTCAACAGATAAATTTCCAACTACATCTTCCAATGCTAAGTAAGTAGCTGGAATTCTTTGCTCTAAAAGTCTTTCTTTACTTCCTAAAACAATATTTTATTGCAATATGTAATAGTTATATTTATTTGTTTTTATTAAAAAATAAATAAATAAAAGTTTTTAGAAATTTTACCAGGACATTTTAAATCAAATACTGTATCATAAATCAGGTTGCAAAGTAATTTAATATTATGACGAGTTTTACAGCTGACTTCAATAGTATCCAATACCCTTGGCAAACCATATTTATCTGCATCAACAACATTGATAAATTTTTCTCTTATAAGTTGTTGTAATTCTTCAGAATATGAAGGTGGACAACGTTCTTTCACAAGGTCATAATGAGTACCCACAATAAGAACAGGAGCATTTGGTGCACGGGCCTATGCAATTAAAAAAGTATTATATAATTAAAATTAAAACTTACTGAAATACATTTAAATAATATACAGGAATCTCTCAATTTACATTTTTCTTGTTACATCATCCTTCACTTACATCATTGCGCCAGACTCAATTTATTAATCAAAGTAAGCAAATTAATCTATACTGTTTTTATGTTATCAATAAATTGTTATCTAAGCTAAGAATAATTTGCATCTCACATATATATAAGTTGTCTTGCCTCCAAATAATACATATCTAATTCCATTCATTGATTTAGAATCTGAATTTGATTTTACTTTCTGGATGAAATCGAAACTGTTTCCATCAATTTACAGTGAAAAATAAGTCAACTCATGGAATTATATTATTATTTCATTTTAAAAAATTTGAGTTCAATTCCAGGTTCCATAACTTCTGATTTTTTCAAGAAAGATTTAGCCCCTTTCATTGAACCCACTGTTCACTTCATTGCTGTTTGACTTTGAGTATAGATGTCCTATAGTAAATGTTGGAATAGCCTTAAACATTTAATTATGTCCAGCAGAAAAGAAATATAAAACAAGAAAGAAAGATCTAATTATAGGTATAAGTGGCCTTTGACAGTCATTAAAATATCCTGCTCCTTAATATCCAGTAGAATGGAAAGCAGCATAAAATTTGATAAGAAAGATATTGAAAGAATTTTTAGAAGGTTTTCCTAGATACAGCAAGGATTATAGGAGATTCATGAAAGATGCTGTTGGCAAAACAATAAAGGGCATCTGGAGTAAGTTTGTCTTTTCTTCACAGTTTAATCAGGATTTCAGATACTCTCCAAAAGTTGATCTTGTTGCTTAGATAATACAGAATCCTTATATGGCAGCAAAATTGATTTAGAAATTATTTCTGAAGATGTTTTTGAAATATTAAATGTCCATAATAAGGAACTCAATTCAATGATTTTACTGAAAGGACTTTAATTCAAATGAACAATAAACAACAACAACAACAAAACAAGGAATAAAGAGAATGCATGCTTGTTTTAGGAGAAGAAGTTAGCTTGCAAAATTCAATGCTTGATTTACTTAAGCCATATTAAAGATTTGTTCACTGCAATTATCCAATTGTCCTGCTATAGTTCAAGAGACAATATCATTTCCTTTTTAAATTATCATTTGATTTTTCAGATTTCATATTTTTTATAAAGTTTTCAATAAGTACAGAATAAGTATATCTGATTTTCTTGGTCAAAATTTTTGTCTGAAACAAATCATTCCATTTTAACATTATGTTTATGGAAAATCTGACTTGATTTACATTATCTTGAACAATGTCAATAGTCTTGAAACAGCCTGTAATCTAACATTGAGGAAATAGGTAGTTAAATTACAATACTGTTTTTTTTTTAACATTAAAAGAAAATGTAACTAAAATGAAAATAAGCCAATACTAATAAATATTTATAAACAAAATCTTTAAAAAATAAAGTATAAATAAATACATTACTTGTATATTCACAAGCCATTGTAAAATAGTATTAACACCTCTTTCACCATCAGTTATCCTCCAGACAACAAGATATATTGATCGTTTAGAGAGAAAATATTGATGTGTAGCATAATATTCTTTCTAGAATATTCATAAAAATATTTCAAATTTAAAAAATTGTAAAATAAAATTTTTGAGATGAATATAATTTTTTATTAAATGTTTTTTTATTAAACAAATAAAATTAAAATAAAGTAATTATCATTTTATATCTGCAAGATAAAATTCCAGATTACCTGTCCTCCAAAATCCCAAGTTCTGAAAATAACTGGTCCATAACTAGACTGCCCTCTAACTTTTTTTTCATAAACCCAGTCACCAACATCTACTCCAACAGTTGATATACTGATTCCTTTAGAGGTTTTTTGATTAATATTTTTGTTTCCCATTCTTTTTGCCCAATGCTAAAATAAATTCATTTACTTATAAAATTTATAATAGTAATAATAATAAATAGATGTTCAAGAAATTAAACTATTATTAATTATTATACTATATTAAATTATAAATTTTGGATTTATTAAAAATGCAATTCAGTGCACATTATATTATATGTCAAATTATATTATAAATGATATTAAATTAAAAGAATTAACTTTCATCAACAAATTTAGTTTGGTGATATTTATAAAACAAATTAAATCAAGATTTACCTCTGGTGGCTTCTTACGATAAGTGCCAGTTCCTTCCTGTCTAAGTTGATCAAGTAATGATGTCTTTCCTATTCCTTCAACACCAACAATCATTAGTTTCATTCTTGCATATGGCTTGGCACTAAAATGAACAATTTTTCTTATAAATTTTGATATTTATTTTGCAAACTAAATATAATAATATCAAACTGTTTATAATAAAGCTTAGATAATTCAAAACATCTATAAAAATATATCTTTATATAAAAATTGAAATATTTCATTATTATTAGACATAGTTATTATTCTTTTTGATTAGAATTTATAATTTTGCAAAATAAAAGCTATTATATTAATTAAAAAAAGTAGTAAATAATATGAAATTAAATGCTGAATTTATATATGTAAACTGAATCTGCTTTAAAACAATCATCATTAGAAAGTTTATATCCCAAGAACATCATTTTTTTTTAATTTACTCCATCTAAAATATATTTTTTGAATATCTGAGATCATGCTATGACATTTTTACATATTGGATAACAAGTTTACATTACTTTTATTGTTTTAAAATTTATATTAATATTTTTAATTAAAAATGAATATTTTGTTTACATTTTTATAAAATCAATCATTTTACTTAATGAAACAATAAATCCAAACAATCTGAATAATCTAAACAGCGCAAACTCCCCTAGTGGACAAATTTTAAAGTAACTGCCAATTAATTATTAATATTTTAAATTTATACTACGGTGCCACCATCATTGGTGGCACATATAGATATCGTGTACTATGTGCAAATTATTCACATGGTATATATTAAACAAACAAATTACATCATTGCCAAAAAATATTGGAAAACATAAGCTAGATCATTACTGAATTCAGATGCCATTTACTATATTCATGGGCAGTTTGTGCGTAGGCATTGTGGAATTGCAACTGCCCCAATTTTTCTCAATATATATATATATTTATTAATTTATTTATATTTGCTTGTAATATTTTATGTTATCATCAACAATCCCATACAATTCTCTTATTTTTTATAAAAAATAATAAAAATCCATCTTGTAGCACTAAGAAGGGCAAAGGACACTAGTGGCATTGTGTTTACCACAGTGCCATATTGCTACTTGTGCAAGCATATGTACATCATAATGATG
>WUQG02390889.1:0-17821 GCA_011317285.2 Androctonus mauritanicus | reverse complement strand
ATAAAATCGTTGCATCTCATACACTAGATTTTATGGACTTTCAAGTAAAACATGGTTCAACTCTCCCGAACTCCCTCGTATAGAGGGAGTTCAGGAGAGTTGAACCATGTTTTACTTGAAAGTATATACTGTATATATCTTACATAAAGTATATATATTAATGATAGATAATAAAAATGATAAAATTTTTATAAACTATATTTCTTAATTCTTTAACATACTTATTCAGGCAAAGAAATGAAGTGTAGTAAAATAAAGATCGGAATATGACCATTTATTGCTTTTAATAATTATTATTAAAAAGAAAATTTTTTAATAGTAATAACTTGATATTTCGTCTTTATTTTTATTCAGTACTGATATCAATTCTTTTGTATTTCTATAAAAATAAGCGAAAAAAAAAAAAGAAATTAGTTTCGACCAATACCGATTCTCTATTCATATTAAACTATTTAGAATTTTTAATTAAATTTAAAAAGTTTAATCGATTTTGCTTTCAGATTCTTTATGATGTTCAATGCGTGTGGAATTTCGAAAACGAATACATTTTGTTTTTTTTTTTTTTAATTTCTCAAACAAAAAATAAAAGAAAAAATCGACAGTGGCTTCACGGAACCGAAGATGGATCCGAGAATAACGATGTAAATTTGTAATGCCAATTTCTCGAAAACTAAAACCCTGATTCGAAATCTAGTTATACGTCCTTGTGCATCTCTCAAAAGGCAACAATTTTTTCGCTTACTGTTTATGTATAACATTTTTAGTTTTCAAGATATTGTGACGACAAACTTGAAAATACTCGAATTTTTCAATTCTCTCAGTATTTCTATATTACTCAGGAAACATAAGGGCTATAAGAAAACTATTTATAGATCTAAAAACTACGTTTCTTACTGAAAAATTTTATCATTTATTGTTTATGTTTATCTATCATAGTTTAGCAGTTATTGAGAGTGAAAGTAACCAAGGCGAAACCGAAAATGACTAAAATGTGGACATTTTAGTTTTTTCGAAAAATATGGTATTAAATATCAAAATTTCAATTTTTTTTCTTGAATATTCGTCGACGACATTATATACTTCGACAAATTAGGTATAACTCGTTTATACTTTTGTCTATTTCGGAGATAGAGGTTTCATTTTTCATAACACCCTGAGAACCATAGCGTATACCTAACATAGACATTATTCCAGGTATTCACGTCAGAATATTTTCGATGAAACAGCATTGCAATCTAATTCAAATCTCGTCCATTTATTTTGATTTTTGTTTAAGTTTATTCACACTTCTTTCATAAAAATATCGAAAATTAAAACATTTTATACTGAAAATTGAAAGTATATACATATTTAAAACTTTCAAAAAATATTTAAAAATTAAATAATAATTTATAACAGTAATGGAAAACAGATACAATCTACTACTTTAAACGGAAACTATAATGAAAAATCCAAAAAACCGGATCATCCAAGAATCCGGAATTTTTGAAAACTCAAGCTTTTAAAAATTTCTTGGCTTTTGTATATCAACAAGCAGTGCATCAGAAATCGCGAAAATGAACTAATAAATATAATCATTTTGATAAATAAAGCATTCTGTATTTGTTAATGAATAAACTAACAAAATTTTCCCGTTTATTTCTTCTTTATTCCTCTTTAAATTTAAATTTTATAAGTACTTCCCGGGAATCCAAAAAATTCGGACTAATTCTCGAGCAGTCCGGATTTTCGGATATTTACTGTATTTTTTTTTATCAAAAATCTAAATTTGCAATCATAATTAAAAATATGATTTTAAAATTAAAATTATTATTAAAACAGTTCTCATAAATTAAACTCATTATACTGTTTACTGTTATAATCCCGTTATGGTGTTTTCGTTACGTGCTTGTTTTACAGTTTAGTTTTTTGTTAAAAAATCAAATCTTCTATATAAAAGAGACAATTTTTACTCTTTTATTACTTCATATTTAAAAAGTTATCAAAGCTACAAAATGGAGAAGCAAGAGTAAGTAATAATTATTTTTAAACTATTAATATTTTTGATAATCATTGTTATATGTGATACACATTGATACAAAATTAAGATTTTACTAATTAATTTTTTCTATTATTTTATATACGATTAAAATAACATATTGTTTAATATTATGATACATATATGAGCATTTTTTCATATAATCAGAAATTATAAAATTTTGTGAAACTTATACAGTAAAATACGAATATTATTATTACAGTGAAATTTCGTTAATTCGAAGTACTTGGGAATTAAAAAATTTGGACTTAAAATTACACGATTTTGAATTATATGATGATTTTCAAAAAAGACTTAACTGTTTATTGGACAAATTCTCAATTTATAGCATTTTTTTTTTTTTATTTTCATTATAACGTATATTATTTCTACATATAGCGTGTATAAATTAATAATTAACGCATATAGAAATGTGGAGAAATATAGTTCATTTTTTAGAATTTCGATTATAAAACCATAAATATCAGTGCAAAAAATTTGTACATTTTATCAAAGAAAATATCGTTATAAATGTTTATTTATAACGATATTTCACACGATAATGATATATAACCATATATAACGACATTTATAACGATATTGTTGAAATGAGTACGCAGCAATAAGATTAAAGATCTTTAAAAAATATTTATAATGCCATATCAATTGAACTGTTTTACCCCAATGGTTAGATAATATAGTTCGACTGACAAATTTTGACTTGAAAAAATAATTTGAATATAAAATTAATCATCATAACTTATTACGAAATGATCACTCTAAGAAACAATATATTTTATTTTAAATAACACTTCTAATATCATTAGACTGATAAAGTAAGATTTATTGGAATTGTTAGTTGCAAACTTATATCATTGAAAGCTTGTGAACCCTTTATGCATATTTTTATTATTTACATAAAAAGTTATAAATTATGCCTAGTATAGATTGAAAAATTAAATGGTTGGCAAAATAGGCGATGAAAGAGCCTGTTTAATCATCTTACCTCATGATGTATTCTCTATAAAAATATCTCTCTTAAAACAAAATAGTGAAAAATACAGAATACTGAATTTGGCAAAAAATTATTTTTCTTGATAAGTTTGTCATAGATTTTATTATACTTATATTATAATAAGATATATCAGCACGTCTAAAAACATTAAACCTTTCTTGGTAACATGAATAGAAGTATCCGTAAACACACTGTATCAAATTATGAGGAATGCATGAGGTGTTTTAGAATAAACAGGGGCGGATTTAGGCATGGTCTTTATGGGCTGCAGCCAAGGGCCGCCTTTTGCGGTCAAAAAAATAAAAATAAAAACAATTTAAATAAAAAATTTAAGAAAAATAAATTATACAAAATTTTTCATACCTAGATAAAGTTTAAATCGTTGGTTTGCAACACTACTAAATTTGAATAAAATATTAAATATCAATGTTTTAAATGACAGTAAATAGTAAATGCGACTCTGTCAGTAATCGATTAAATCAAAATATACTTTGTCATTTGTCAATTATGTAAATAATCTGGCAATGTCGGAATGAGAGTGCAAGTTTAGCTCCTCTAAAGCATGTTAGCTTAGCATAGCTCTCACCAATAGGCTAATTTTGATTAATTGGGTAGGCCCCCAATCAATGTTTGTCCAGGTTAACGATCCGCCTCTGTGCATAAAATCATCTTACCTCACGATTCATCTTGTTCCACTCCTCTATTTTTTCCTAAGAGACTTTTCTGAAATTTTTAAATATTTTCCCCAAATCTTTCTGAAACACAAGTAAGAGTAATTCTAAAAATTAAATTTTCCAAAATGATTTCATTCATTTTATGTATGCACAGTAAAACATATTTCGAGATATGTTTCTAAATAAAACGTAGAGAATTTCTGTATTCCTGTAATATAACTTGCAATTTTATATATTCAGTTTTAATAAAATTAATTTTTTTGAAATATCACCAAGTTTTCGAATATTCTACCGTAATCCCGATAATTCTTTCAGAATATGATCTTACAAATTAGTTTTGACTGTATATCAACAAGCAACCCTACTATTTTGATGGAATCGAATTATCAAACAACAAAATGAAATTATTTCTGATCCCAAAAAAAGATACGTGTATCAAAATACATTAAATATTGATTTGGTGGGAAATTTTTTTGTTTTGTCCAAATTAGGATATTAAAAAAATTCTTATAAGCAATTTTCACTTTTGGGAAAGGAAAAAACAAAATAAGCAATGTCCTGCAGGGCCGGCTTAACCCGGTAAGCAGACGATTCACCGCGGGGCGCCTTCGAAAGGAGCGCCCCAAAATTATAATTTTTCTCAGTATGGTAAGGGCGCTGAGTAGAAAACTTCATCGGGACACCGGGATCCTTAGAGCCAGTACCTGTATATAATCAGGGCCGGCTTAATCCAGTAAGCAGACCATGCACTGGATCCGGGCGCCTTCAGAAGGAGGGCGCTAAAATTATTATTTTCTCAATATTGTAAGGTCGCTGAATAGAAAAAATGCATCGAAGCACCGTGATTCTTAGAGCCGATACTGATGTCCTGTAATTGAAAAAGGTACTCAAATCGGAAAAATTAATTTTTTATAAAATTAAATGTGATAATTTATCTAGAATCGATTTTCTAATGGTTACAAATATTTTAAATAATAATCAATACGTATAAATATTTTTTTCATCTCCAAAAAAAAAAAAAAAAGATTTTAGAACAGACTAAAAATGTTTAGATTTAATTAGAGAGTTATAGGACAATAATTTAAGCTGAAAAGTCTGTAGTTAGCTTTTACAAAAAACCTAGCTTTCAATGAAAAACTAAAAAGTAAGAGAAAATCGAATCAAAATATCTGTGACGTCATTTCCGTTTAGAAACACCACGATTGTCGAAATAATTATAATTAATTTTAACTAATGTTTGAATTTAAATTTTATTTATTAAAAAAACGAATAAATAAAAAATAATAATGTTTTAATTCAAAAATTAACTGAAATCAATTAAAATTATGGCATTAATCATCAAACGATTGTTGAATTTTGTATTTGATTCGGATTATTTTCATTATAAGCTCTTAAATTTCTGAATTTTTTTTTTTTTTTATAAAAATACAGCACAATGTTCGTTACCATTGAATAAATTTTTATCTATATTTTAAAATATATACTGTATTATATTTTTCAGAAATCCAAACGTATCAGTCAAATTTCGTATTGTGACATCATGCGATAACTGTTTTGATGAAAGCTTCAAACAAAACTTTGAAAATGAAATGAAAAACTTGGAAATCAATATCTATTGGCGAGAAGTAGAAAATTCAGTGGAGAACGAAAACAAACCTTTATTTGATGATAAAACCATCGATGTAATAGGAAACATCGAGAATTTTGAGAATTCACTTAACAACATTTTGAATTCGATGGTTAAAAAATGGTGTGGTATGAAAACCGGACATTGGTTAGTTTTCGTCCAGAATGATTCACCCATTAAAACACCAAAATTTTATCATCATAAGGTCGAATTGAGTTTTTTCAGTATGGGCGTTCTGACAAGTCCCACAAATTATATATTCTACCATTCAATCGAAGAAAATTTAACAGCAAATTTTTACCACGATACTGGAGTTTTAGAAATAAAACACGGAGAATATCAACTTAAAATCAAATACAGTTCAATTAGAAGAATTCTTGCGGAAGTAAAAAATCATTGTGTTTATATTTTCATTGACGTTAGATATCCATCGCCGGTTTATAAAGAGGAAAAAAGAGTATTGACTCTACCTTCTGTCGATAGAAAAATTCATGGAAATTCTACAGTTTTTATGATTCGATTAGACGATGTAAATACAGCTAAAGAAATTTTATCCAGATTCCGCATTTCTTATAATATGGCCGTTCATTACGTGTATATGAAGAAAAACATATTTAACAAACGTTGTCCTATTGTACCTCCCTTTGACTTGGGACAATTTGATTGTAATTATAATTTGTATGCCATCTTAACAAGAACTTTTGTACCTTTGGAGCAACTGAAAAAACATTGGAATGAATTTATCAAAGAACTAAATGAGGCATATGAAGACAAATTTATTCTAAGTAAAACTTTAGAATATATTTTGGATATACAAGAGCAAGGAATTTTATTTGACTATCAGAAAGCCATTAAAACTATATACGAATGGTTCAAAGAACAGCATGATCTTGTAACTACCAAAGACTATGATTATATCACTCCGAACAATATGAGATGGATCAGAAAATTGATTCTAACCCCAACTAGAATTATATTATATCCTCAAGAATATCAATATAATAATAGAATGCTGAGAAATTTCAGTTCCGATTATACACTTCGAGTGTCATTTAGAGACGATGATAATTTGAAACTCAATGGAATTGCTTATAATTGCGATGATGAACTTCTTTATATGGCAATTGACAAACCCATGCTGGAAGGAATCACCATTGCTGGAAGACATTATCAACTTTTAGCTTGGTCAAATTCTCAAGTTCGCGATCACGGAGTTTGGATGTACGCGAAAGATGATAACGGTTACGATGTTGATTATATTCGTAAATTTATGGGCGACTTCTCTCGTAATAAAAGCGTTGCAAAATCTATGGCCCGTTTGGGACAGTGTTTCTCTCAGACAGAAGACGTTAAAATTATTCCTGAAGATGCAATTAAAACTGTGGATGATATCGAAGGTGGCCATAATCCAGTTACTGGTAAACCTTATTGCTTTTCGGACGGAATTGGAAAAATGTCACTAAAAATATCCGAAGAGGTGAGCTCTTGATAAAATTATCTATTTTCTTTTTTTTCCTAGTAACAAAATCGAATTGATCGAAAATATGAGCGAATATTATTATCTTTCCTTGTATAGTATACTTCTAAATCTATAATTTTTTTCTTTAATTTTAGGTGAGCAAAATATTAAAATTAAAGACTGTTCCATGTGGTTATCAAATAAGATATGCTGGCTACAAAGGAATGTTAATTGTTGATCCAACATTAACTGGTACTGGAACAGATTTAGTGTTCAGGAAAAGTATGAAGAAGTTCGACAGTCCTTCCAACAGATTAGAAATTGTAAAAATATGCAAAGCAAGTAAGTTATGTTGTATAAACCTATGACAGAAAACTACCATACAGTAACAACGACGTGTTTTTAAGTTAAATAAGCGGATCTATTAGTTTGCATAATAGATTTCCACATTAGTAATATAGCTGATGCAGTCGAAATATTTCAATATTTTTGTAATTTTTCAGTTCCTGTACAACTAAATCGTCCAATGATAAATATTATGAACCAGTTAGGAGTGCCGAATGATGTATTTTTAAAAATGCAAGAAGAAATGTTATCAAACATTACAGATATTTTGATAGATGATGAAAAAGCTGCCGATTATCTGACTTCAAAATTGCTTATAAAAAGCATTGGAGGATACAAAGATATGGTTAAGGTTGGAATTGGTTTTACTGGTGATCCATTCTTCAGAGGGATGTTGTTATGCCTTCGAGAAAAAACTTTATGTAAGTAAGAATGTTTAAACTAGGTATAAAATGATTTTTTATTCAATTAAACAGTAGAATATAATGTTAATTTTTCAGTGGATATTAAAATTAAAGCGAGATTAGCTGTAAATCCCGATGATGGACGTAACATGTTTGGAGTTTTGGACGAGACTGGTACCTTAGAGTACGGTCAAGTATTTGTTCAATATACAAAAGACATAATAAATCAAGAAACGAATACAGAAACTGTGATATACACAGGTGATTAAAATTTTCGTTATTTGATTCTACTAATTTATTCAAATTTAATATTATTTATTCATTTTCATTTTTGCTAAAGGCCCTGTTTTAGTAACTAAAAATCCATGTACACAACCTGGTGATATTCGACTTCTAGAAGCTATCGACGTCCCAGAATTACATCATCTAGTTGATTGTGTAGCTTTTCCACAAAAAGGACCACGTCCTCATCCGAACGAAATGGCTGGTATGATTTTCCTTAAATTCCTCTCTAAGCATCCAAATCACATAAAATCAGTCACATTTCATTTATTGTTATTATCATTATATTTTATTTTATAAACAATGAAAGATTTGTGAGATGATATGAAGTATAAACTTAATCCACTTACGAGCTGTCCTTATCCGTGGTGAATCAGCTATGGTTGAAGGAAGGGATCGATAGTTAGTATCTCTGACAAAAATTGAAAAAAATGATATATATGAAAAGCTCATTCTTGTTACTTTTGTGCCTATTGTATGTAGACGAAACAGAACTTTTTCTTAATGGCAGTCATATATAAAATAATTATCAAATATATTTCTGACTTTTACAATTTGAGATGTCTTTATGTTATAATTATGTTCATCTAGGTTTAATTCTTTCTTTTATTCGCTTTAATAGGTTCTGACCTTGACGGAGATGAGTATACTGTCATTTGGAAGAAAGATTTATTCTTTTCGGAAAATAGAGAACCCGAAAATTTTCCTTCTCCTCCAGAAATAAAACATCCTGATGGAAAGTTCAATGTAAGCATTGTATTCACATCTAACAATTTTATTTATATTTATGATAAATTTTGATAAGATTTTTTTTTACAGCTGGAAGAATCTGTAAAAGTACTGAGCGACTACATAAAAAATGATCAAATTGGAACAATCGGAAACGCTCATTTAGCCATTTCTGATTTAAATGGATTAGATATAGATGTTTGCAAAACTATTGCTAGAAAATTCTCTCTGTCATTAGATTACGTAAAATCTGGCTATTTCGAACCATTAAAAGCAGACGAAAGACCAAAAAAGTTTCCCGATTTTATGGAGAGTGGAATTGAGCGTGAAACTTATGTATCAAATAAAGCTCTTGGAGAATTATACAGAAACTGTAAACTTTTCGAACAAAAAACAACTTCTATTGAATTGGAGACTATTGATTTAAAGGTAAGTAATATTTTATTATTAAAGAACTATTATATTAACAGTTAGTAAAATATATATATTATAAATTTTCTTTTCGGCAGTGTGATCTTGATTTAGTTTATGAAGGATGGGAAAAATATGAAGAATCAGCACAAAAATCTAGAGAGAAGTATAATTATTTACTTCAATGCATAATGCAAAGATACGGTGTTCAAACTGAAGTTGAAATGATAACTGGTGCTTTTCGACAACTTCACGAACGTCACAGTCAGAGACACGACAGAACAGATGTTGAAAAATTTCTTATTATTGCTGTTGAAAATTTGCAAGAACGTTTCCGTGATGAATTTTACCGCGAGTTTGGTATCATGGGAAATGAAGAAACCTCAAGTCACTCTATTAATTTAACAGATTTCCAAGAGAACATTTTGAAAAAAGCATCTGCATGGTATGCTGTCACATACTATAAGCCCACCGATACGCAAAATCCAACACGCTTCCTGAGCTTTCCTTGGATAGTATGGAAGCATCTGGTTACTATAAAAATGAGGAAATCCTTCAATGTGACCACTGTGGCCACTTCTATATTAACCATTCTGGACGAACGCTTGCTAAATATGGCTAAAAAATTAAAGAGATATCAAAGCGAAATGTTACTTCTTGTGGACGACCATAAAATTCCCAAAAATATTATTGAATATACATATAGACTTATTGTTGGATGGCTTAACAGAAAGAGACGAATTTATAAGGAAAACGAAGTCTGGTTGGCAAAATATTTTAATAGATTCTTGGATAAAAATTGCTATTCAAGTGAAGAGGAAGTAGAACCAAACATTAAAACAGCGAACATTATTAACATATGTTTTGCATTCTTGAAAGCTATGAGAAATGAACTTGAACTCCCTTATGATTTAAAGTGGATTCCTTCTTATGCTAGAGAAACTTATCATCTTTTAGCAGTTACCGGAAATCCCAAAGTTTTCTGTCCGATTGAAGACGAAAAAAATCCAGACGAAATTGTTGAACTCGTACCAATCAAAGTGATTATGAAAATCATCCCCGGAGAAAAGAATAAAAGATTGAACACTCTACGGAAAATTATTGACTGGCTAGTGAAACTTAATTGTGTAACTTTGAGAATTAACGAAAAATCTCAAGTGATGATACTAGCCAAAGGTCCATTCAAATCAATTACTATTCTTCAAGAATTGTTTTCTGTGGATACAGAAACTCTTCAACAGAAACTTGAGGAATGGTATAAAATAATTTCTTTAAAATCAACATAAAATAGTTCAAAAATAGTTGACTGTGGACTATTAAATAAAACTCATTCATTGAATTACTGCTACCATATAATTTTGACCATATTTTATATACAAATACTGTTATAAATCATCTAATATCTGCAAATATATAGTGTACTGCATTATACTTGTATGAAAGATATTATTTTATTATAAAAATTATTCTGTATTTTGATAATTATAATAAATTTAAAAAAATGTTTTAAGTAAATTCTTTTGAATATTTTCATAACTGATTTTAAGAAGTTTGTCGGTGTTGATATGGCTTGTGACCAGTGACGAATTAACAGAGCTATAGGCCCCTGGCTAAAGTAATAACTGGGTCTCCTAAATAAAAAATAAGAAAACCTGGAATAATAATGTACCATAATAATAATAATACTATATGTGAGGCCTCTTAAAACCCGAGGCCCTTGGCAGACGCAGGGTTCATCTATACATTAAAATGTCACTGCTTGTGACTGTGTCATAGTTCTTTTTTTCAACAGATGATGTCACTTTCCATTTAAGAAGAATAGTAATAATGAAACAAGCCCTTCTACAGGCTGCCCAACTCTGCGGAGGGATCAACCGATTGTGGCGGGGATCGATAGGCCGGGTCCAAATCTCATGATAAATATTTTCAGTGTGTTGGATCCGAGACTCGAACCCAGGTCTACAGAGTGGAAAGCCGAAGCGTTTCCATGTAAAAGACTTGGATTCGAGTTTCGGATCCACTACTTGAAAATATTCTTCATGGAGTCCGAGTCTGGTCTGTTGATCCCCATCTTCTACAATCTGCTGACCCGTCCGCAGGGTTGGGCAGGCTGTGGAAGGGCTTGTTTCGCCCCTTCATTTGATATTCTAATCGAATGGAGAGTGGCCGTCATCTGTTGACAAAAAAAAACAAGAAACCAATCCGGCCGCTTGTGACATATTTAATAGTCTTATTTAATAAGACTATTACAAATCCCCTTTTATTACTTTTCTTTAGGCCTTTCCACGAATTTTCACTGAAAAGGCAGAAACCCATTGGGCCGGTTGTATAAACGAAGACTAATTTAAATCGGTACTAAGCAAAAAACCCGCTTTAGCCTTGGTTTGCTTGCACCGAGTTTAAATTTGTCTTGTTTAAACTAACAAGTAAGATTAAGTATTGGTCTAAGGCTTAGACCAGTACTTAATCTTACTTGTTAATTTAAACAAGACAAATTTAGACTCGACGCAGGCTAAAGCAAGTTTCTTGCTTAGTCCCGGTTTAAATTAGTCTTCGTTTATACAACCGGCCCATTGGGTTTCTGCCTTTACAGTGAAAATTCGTGGATAGGCCTAAAGAAAAGTAATAAAAGTGGATTTGTACAAATCTATTTGCTCATTCATAAGAATTTTACTTTCATTCACTGCTTTCTGAATTTTAGACATTTATAAACCAAATTTTAATCCATTTCACAAATATTTATAAGCCGTTTAAATTTTAAATTGTCTACGCTTATAATGTGATTCTGTTCCAGATACGAATGGAAATTGTTTAAACGATATTTTATTTATACCTACAAATAAATAATCATCTTACAGGAGATTCAAAATCAACTCGTTTTGATGGAGATAATTCAATTTCATCATTGTTATCTTTAAATGAGAAAAATGGGGGGCGCAAGTTGACCCTTACCACAGGCGCTGAGTACTCTACTTACGGCACTAGGAGTGACAAACCCTTAAAAGGAAAACAAACGATAAAAATATCGTACTATCTGGCCCGGAGAACTTTGTCCTCCATCACATAAAGAAATAATAATAAACGATAGAAAATATATGTTCAAACAAAGCGTTGCATTACACGGAGAGGTCACAAAAGACAAATTAAAAAGAAATAAATAAAAGAGAAAACATAAGACGTCATCTTTCCCCAGGAAAAAGGTGGAAAAAAGGTCAGTAAGTTTTATCCGGGACAGAGATAGACTAACACAAGTAAGTCAGTCTGCTCTGCGACTCGAAACAGAAGATGAGAAAAATGTAGCAGCGAAGAATGATTTCGTTTCTCATCTCGTCGATGGACGTTCGACGAAGACTAGGGATCGGAGACAAAGAATAATGAAGGATTGAAATATATTTCTTTTACTGTCTCTCTGTCCCAGGTATGATCTCTCGTGTCAAATAGCTCTCTCGAATGAAATATGTTAATATTATGTTTTATTTCCTGCTTTTTTTAAAATAAATATATGTTATTTCTAATATATGCGTTTCCGAATCAATTTTCCTATCTGGATCCCTGGGTCACTTACTCACGACCTTATTCGAAAATACGCTAAATTTTATCGATGCACTTTTTTATATCGGCCATCCGCTGCTAGATTCTCACACTGTCTTCGAATGATAAGACCTAAGACACCAGCTTGCATACGTTGTGAGACCCTCACACATCACATTTTTATTTAATGGTTATGGAAACTAGAATTTCTACTAGACCAATCCGCTCCTATTTTCGTATTAATTTTCAATCTAATTTGATTTAATTTTACTGATTTCTACTGCTAAGCCTATATTGTATAGGGCTATGGAAAATGATTTTCAAATACTTAACGACAAAAATAATTTTTTAACTAAAAATCGTCAGAGTTAAAATATTTTCATAAATTTTAAATTTTTAATAGGTAATATCTAAAAATTTCCAAGAAAAACATTGAAAGAATTAAGAGTTTTATAAGAATGTTAATATTTTCTTTTTCATAATCCACAAAAGCATTTTTTATTCTAGTTAAATATAGTAATTCGACTTAATATATGAACAAATTTACCGTTTTAATGAGATTCAACAAAGAAGTCTGATATAAAGTTTTGTCTCATTAATGCTTTGAAACTGGGATCTCAGTATTGAGGATGCAAACTATAATTTAAAAAGTGTGAAATATGTAACGAAAGTACAAAACAAAAATTTCAAAATTCAAAAGTGAGGATCAACGTCACATTGGTCCTGGAAGTTGTATCGTATATATGACGATCCGGAAGATTTTCTAATCCTAAGTTTTCCGAAATCATACCATGTTTAAAATGTTTATATAATTATCATTTAATAAGTATAAACAATTTGTGGTTTAAATAATAAATCTTTATTATACTATTCTGATTTGTTGATAGTTTTGATGATTATTTAATTATAACTCTAGCAATTGTTATTTTATTAAGTATCTAATATTATCTTTTATGACTTTATGACGATGTTCTATTCTCTAGCTCTTATTTTTCTATTATCTTATTAACCAACTCTATAATTTTGACTATATATAAATATTTGTTTCCAGTTAATAATGTTATAATATAATGATTTAACTTATAATGTTAACGATATTCATAAAAAAAATTCGAAATTCTAAATTTCGAGATCAATTTTTTCACGCAAATAAATCAGACTTACCTTTATTCTGAATTTATCTTTCTCGTTTCAAAGGCGACGGAATAAATAGCTAAAATTAGAACAGATGTATACTATATATATAATCGTTTTAATTATTATGCTGAAGAGATAGCGTATGATTGGTATTATTTGCGTGGAAGTGCATCCTTTTATGGATGGATGCCTGATATGTACTGTGCGCAAAACAAACTAAATCATCCCTCCTATTTTGTTGATTATACATAGAGCAGGGCACAAATAATTTTTAGTATCAGATAATTAACTTTAATTCTTTACCATATTTATATTACAAAATTTATAAATTTTAAACTTTATAGATTACTTTAAATTATCCTAAAAAATTACTTTCTTGTTATCTAAGATTTAATATTTATATTAATTGTTTCTTTACTATAAATAAAATTGTTCAGGTTAGACACTTTGGAAATACTTCTCCATTCCATCCAAAAGCTAGAGCTTGAATCCTCGTCCCATCGCTTGGATAATTTGTACGAAGATTCAACGATTCTTTTCGTGCCGACACTCCTCCATTACATAAGCTTTCTATAGCAGAAGTTAAATTCTCCCCCTTAATAACCAAGTCTCTGCAAAATGATGATATTTGTTGGAAAAGATTAATAAAAGTTATCCATTGCAAATATCCATAATATAAGTATAAATGTTTTAATAGACTAGTTTCGATAATAAACCAACTGTACAAATTAATATCAATGAACAAAAATTTGAA
The DNA here is from genome assembly GCA_011317285.2 of Androctonus mauritanicus. Taxonomy (NCBI): domain Eukaryota; kingdom Metazoa; phylum Arthropoda; class Arachnida; order Scorpiones; family Buthidae; genus Androctonus; species Androctonus mauritanicus. The sequence goes on along the minus strand of WUQG02390889.1, from coordinate 3,436 downwards.
TTTTTCTCTTATTACATAAGAACGTTGTTAAATGTATTTACTGGACTATATGTAAATCATAATACTATATTATTAACTGTGTTTTTGAAAGTACTTATATAATGAAAATATGCTTTTAAACTATGTATTTGCCATTCTTATTAAAAATATAAAAAAGTATTTACCATTTCCGTATATGAAATTATTTTGCTTTAATATTCAAAAAAAATCAATTCATCCTCATTTTCTATAATATCCGAAGTAAAACTCTTGAGTGTCCGTTCTTCGATGTTTGTAGATGCGATTAAAATGATATTCCGAGTAGTGCCGACAAAATAGGTTTAGGAAATCTGGATTAACTTGACGAGGGGCGCCTGAGCAAATTTAGTCTGTCCTGAGCCTCGTTTCGTTTTCAGTAGAAGAATCCTGCAGGGTCCGTTTCGCAGAGCCTTTTCATTTCGAGTATCCGAGATGCTATCCCAAGCGAAGAAATTCTCCCATTGGAAACGAAAAGTATGGGTGCACCCATCAATGTCTCCCTCGTTTGAAATTTGGCATGTTCGTTTCTAGAGTTTTCCAATGATTAAAGACGCGTTATATCTCCAGAGGGGATTATGTAGTACTTTAAGCAGAACCTAGGACCTATAGCCATTTTGTACGGTGTCTACAGAATAAAATGAGCTTAGTTCATTCTCTCTAGTCCATTGAACCTATCATCCGCGTGGAAACACTTCTGCTTCCCACTCTGGAGGACCCGGATTCGAGTCTCGGATCCCACCCCTTGAAAATGTTTATGATGGGCCCGGCCGGTCGATCCCCGGGCCATCATAAACATTTACAATCCAACCGACACTTCCGCAAGGGTGTCAGCCTATGGAAGGGTTTGTTTCAACCCGTCATATTTAGTATTTTTATACAATGGAAAGCACCATTAGCTGTTGACCAAAAAAAAAAATCCATTCAACCTGCCTATGGGTGCGGCATATTGTAGAAAACCTATCAATTAGTGATCAAAAGTGATTGAAAAGTAGCCCCATCTATTGATAAAAAGAAAATATTGAAACATCATAAATATTGTCTACATCGTCTTTATATACGGTCTGTGTAGCAGCCGTGAGATCCCTATATTTCTGGATCCGGGTGGATGGTCTGAATATTAATCATATAGAAAAGTGCTGAACTCCTGGATATAAATCATGCAGAAATGGGCACTGAAGTAGGAGCTCCAATGAATATTCTTTCTCAGATTCGTTCGCATAACGAAAAGTAGGTTGGTTATGACTAATGTGTAGAATAAGATTAACCCGTATATTCCCTTAGTTTCTTTATCCAAATGAGTGAAGTTCAAAAATGTGAACGAACAAGGTTGAAATATTTTGCTTAGATAATACATTTGTTTTTTTAATAATTTACACAGAAATTTCTAGATTTACTGGATGTATTAACCGTCGATATTAATTTTAAAAACATTTTTCTGTAGCGAATTGCAGGAAGACATATTTTCTCTGTTGAACTCTCATTAAAATTGAACATTTCAATGATGGATAAATGTTAATTCCCAAAGTTTCAGTGTATTGAACTTTTATAAGTTCTTCTAAATTTATCGATTTAATTAATGCTATAAACACATAAATAGAAGTAATTTCAATATAGGAAAATTCATTCGATCTAGATGATATTGAAAAGATACAAATAAAGATATTCAAAAATTGATTAATAATCTTTGTACATCGAAAAATTTATCTGAAAACTTTTACAATAATAAACATATCACTATATATTTGTTTTATTTATTCAAGAAACTGAATAGAAAACTTTGGACTAAATTAGTTAAAATATTTTTTATATTATTGAATTTTTATAAATTCTTCAATTTACGATTTACAATATAATATAATTCAACATTTTAAATATCTTTTAATATTTATTCAAATATATCTGTTTTCTTCATAAAATTATGAATAAGAATAAATTTAAGAAATATCTAAGAAAAAATCCAATTATTTTTTGACATAGACGTTAGACTTCACGTTTGTCTGGACATTGAAATGAGAAATTCAATATTCTAAAAACTTTTTAAAAAAATCTTGAAATTAATTTTTTTCATTAATAATTTATAAATTACATTATAAGTTCATTAGTAAATTGAATTTTTTAAAAATCAGTTCAATTACTTAGTATAATTAACAAGATATTTAATGGAATCAAATATCATAAAGATATCAAACATTACTTCCGTATAGTATATCAAAGTAATTTGAAGTATTGCTACGAATATAAAATATGCATCTTGTCTATTAACAACAAGCTAAGAAAGAAGTTTTTCCTTTATGTGAATATAAGAAGCTATTTGTGTAACATTCGTAATCACCATAAATTTAGAAAATGATAATTATATAAATCTTATCACTTTCAAAATAATTGAGTAACACAAAATCAGTTGATAAATTCAAAAGCAAATTTCCATTAGTATCATTCCACAGTTGTGTACATGTGATGTAACTTATTGCTTCGTCTACTATGTTTCATATCATGATTAAATTCATAATTTATGAGAAAATGCTTTTACAAGATTAAATATTGTAAAAGAATTTTATATTATTATTTTTGGCAATATTCATTTCTCTAATTGACTAACTATATACCGTGTTCTAAAAGGTTTGTCTAAATTTAAATCACATGCTACTGATCAAAACAATGCATTGTTTTGATCAGTAGCATGCATTGCAATGCAAGCAATCAATATAAACATGGGTCCGGAAATGTTTCCTTTTCGAGGTAACACAGAACGTAAAAGAATATAGTTTAATGGGCTTATTATTTTCATGATGGTCGTAATAAATTATAGTTTGCAATCAACTGTAACTAACAAGCCACGATTTCGCTCTCTTTTGCGGACTTACGTATATATTCTATTGTTACCTTGTGTTATCTCGAAAAAGATGTGTTTCTTTATCCATATTCAAAAGGAGTTTTTGCTTTGTTTTGATCACTAGTCCCTGTGATTTAAATTTGATTAGATCTTTTAGAACATCCTATAAACAGAGTGTCTATAATTAAAGTTCGCATATTTTGAATTGTCTACAGCAATAACTATTCATCAGAACGACACAATATTTTCAGAACATTTGAGACAATGGGAAAGACAAATTTGGGCAAAAAAAATTAGTTCAAAAAATCGCCATTAGAGGACGTATTATATTTTTTCAGAAAATAACATTGAGCTACAACAGCGATCTGTATAATTAGGATAAAATATGTTCAATATGATGGCCATCTTGTCTGCTATCGCTACCTATCTTAAAATAACATGTTCAACAGTATATGCCTTGAAATCTTATGCAGGTGGCATGATACACTAGCTTTAAGATCTGATAAATAGGTTATATTGTTCACGGTAGACCAGGTCTTTGAGAAGGCCACGAAGCCAAAAATCCAATGGATTAGGTCTGGGGAT